>CM064528.1:25148327-25456090 GCA_032716605.1 Paralithodes platypus
GTGCATGAATAACTAATCATAGTCATATATGTCATTGGTAACTTTCTGAATTATATCTTTCATATAGGGTAATTAGTATAACAATTTAAAGATTTTCATTATCCTTACTGTTAGAGAAGTTTCATTCCTACGCAGGTAAAGCAATACCCATGAATAAATCTTCAGTCTGAAGCATGTGTGATTCGTAGGGTTCACTTTAAACCTACAGTACACGCATGGATTGTTTTCTTCATAGAAGCATATGTTTCCTCAATACATAATAATGTTAACATAATTGTGAGATGACAAAGTAAAGTAATAAATACCAAGACAATAGATATTAAAATACATTTATATGAATAAAAATAGTAAGACGTTAATATGAACTCAAGAAAGTGAGAGAGATGCATGGAAAAATAAGTATATCAGTTAAATCTTGGCTATGACACTTGTATCTAAGTAATAATAATAATAATAATAACAATAATAAAGTAGACATGCCGTTTTGCCCAAAATCAAAACGGCATACCCAACTCTGCGATGGATCACCAGCATCACTACTAATACCATCATCAATCACAATCACCATCTTCACTACTACTGCCATCATCACTACAACTGCCACAATCATCACAACTACTGTCATCATCACCATTACTATGATCATCATCACTACTACAAATACAATCATCAATACTACTCTAAACATCATCACTACTACTGTCACCATTGTCACTAGCATCTTAATGATTACTATCATCATTGATACTACACCTATAAACCATCATTACTACTATCATCACCACCATCTTACAATCACCATTGCTACAGTTAACATCATCACTACTACTATAACCATAATCATTACTACTGTCATAAGTATTACCATCATGTATCCTACTATCACCATCATCACTACTACTGCCATCATCACCATTACTATCTTCATCATCACAGCTATTGTCATCATCACTACAACTTTCACCATCATCACTACTACTCACCATCATCACTAATACGCACACCATTGTCATTACCATCATCACTAATGTCACCATCATCACTAATGTCATCATTATCAGTACAACTATCATCATTACTTGTCACCATCATCACTACTATTATGACCATCATCGCTACTACTAGTACTGTCACCATCATATCTACTACTGTCACTATCATATCTACTACTGTCACTATCATATCTACTACTGTTATCATCATCACTACTGTCATCATCATCAATATAACTACAACCATCATCACTGCCATTATCACCATCATCACTACTATCACCATCAATCCCACTATTATTACCATCACTTCTAATGCCAACTAAACTAACTTAACCTAGCAAATGCGTAGCGAGATGTTTTCGCCCCCAGAACGAATGCGTTCTTAGTGTGCACACTAAGAATGCCATCATTGCTGGCGGGGGGGGGGGGGGGGGGGGATGCTGGGAGGGGAGGGGTGGGGGTGTAACTCCATATTTTGGACCTAAAATCATAACTATTGCACAAATTAAAAAAATCTTTTTTGACTGACATTCGCATTCACGCAATAAATATTTGTGTGAAATTTGGTGAAAATCCGTCCAACGGTCTAGGAGTTTCGAGACAGACGGACGACAACGACAGACATTTTTTTCCAGTGGTAGACTACCAACTATACGGGGGGGGGGGGGGGGATACCAAACTCTGATAAAGTAGACGTGCCGTTTTGCCCAAAATCAAAACGGCATACCCAACTCTGCAATGGGTTACCATCATCACTACTAATACCATCATCAATCACAATCAACATAATCACTACAACTACCATCATCACTACAACTGCCACAATCATCACGAGTACTGTCATCATCACCATTACTATGATCATCATCACTACTACAATTACAATTATCACTACTACTCTCACCATCATCACTGTCCATTGTCACTAGCATCTTAATCACTACTATCATCATTGATACTACAACTATCAACCATCATTACTAATATCATTACCACCATCTTACAATCATCATTACTACTGCTAACATTATCACTACTACTATAACCATCATCATTACTAGTCACAAATATTACCATAATTTATTCTGTCACCATCATCACCATTACTATGAACTTCATCACCACAACTATCGTCATCATCACTACAAATTTCACCATCCTCACTACTACTCAACATCATCACTAATACTCACACCATCGTCACTACCATCATCACTACAGTCATTATTATCACTAAAACTATCATCATTACTTGTCACCATCATCACTACTATTATGACCATCATTACTACTACTGTCATCATCATATCTACTACTGTCATCATCATCACTACTGTCATCATCATCAATACAACTACAACCATCATCACTACAATTATCACCATTATCACTACTATCACCATAAATCCAAATATTACTACCATCACTTCTAATGCCAACTAAACTAACTTAACCTAGCAAATAAGTAGCCACCATGGCTGGGGGGGGGGGGGTTCCAGGAGGGTTGGGGGGGGGGGGGGGGTCCGGGAGGTGGAGGTTTAAAACCATATTTTGGACCTAAAATCATAACTATTGCATATATTCAAAAAATCTGTTTTTTGGAATGACGTTTGCATTCACGCAACAAATGTTTGTGTGAAATTTGGTGAAAATCCGTCCAACGGTCTAGGAGGAGTTCCGAGACAGGCGGACGACGGCGACAGATTTTTTGTTTGTGTGGTATCCACTATACAGGGGGGCGATACCAAACTCTGCTTACGCAGAGTTGATAATAAAGTAGACGTGCCGTTTTGCCCAAAATCAAAACGGCATACCCAACTCTGCCATGGGTTACCATCATCACTACTAATACCATCATCAATCACAATCAAATTAATCACTACTACTGCCATCATTACTACAACTGCCACAATCATCACAAGTACTGTCATCATCACCATTACTATGATCATCATCACTACTACAATTACAATTATCACAACTACTCTCACCATCATCACTGTCCATTGTCACTAGCATCTTAATCACTACTATCATCATTGATACTACAACTATCAACCATCATTACTAATATCATCACCACCATCTTACAATCATCATTACTACTGTTAACATCATCACTACTACTATAACCATCATCATTACTACTGTCAAAAATATTACCATAATTTATTCTACTGTCACCATCATCACTACTACTGCCATCATCACCATTACTATGAACTTCATCACCACAACTATCGTCATCATCACTACAAATTTCACCATCCTCACTACTACTCACCATCATCACTAATACTCACACCATCGTCACTACCATCATCACTACTGTCATTATTATCACTACAACTATCATCATTACTTGTCACCATCATCACTACTATTATGACCATCATTACTACTAATGTCACCATCATATCTACTACTGTCATCATCATCACTACTGTCATCATCATCAATACAAATACAACCATCATCACTACAATTATCACCATTATCACTACTATCACCATAAATCCAAATATTACTACCATCACTTCTAATGCCAACTAAACTAACTTAACCTAGCAAATGCATAGCAAGATGTTTTCGCTCCCAGAACGAATGCGTTCTTAGTGTGTGAGCCCCTTCGAAGCTCACACACTAAGAACGCCATCATTGCTGGGGGGGGGGGGGGGGGGGTGTTCCAGGAGGGTGGGGGAAGTGTGTGGTCCGGGAGGGGGGGGGGGGGGGGGGGAAACATATTTTGGACCTAAAATCATAACTATTGCATAAATTTAAAAAAATCTTTTTTGACTGACGCTTGCATTCATGCAACAAATGTTTGTGTGAAATTTGGTGAAAATCCGTCCAACGGTCTAGGAGGAGTTCCGAGACAGACGGACGACGACGACGACGACGACGACGACAGACATTTTTTTCGTGTGGTACCCACTATACGGGGGGGGCGATACCAAACTCTGCTTATGCAGAGTTGATAATAATAAAGTAGACGTGCCGTTTTGCCCCAAATCAAAACGGCACACCCAACTCTGCGATGGGTTACCATCATCACTACTAATACCATCATCAATCACAATCAACATAATCACTACTACTGCCATCATCACTACAACTGCCACAATCATCACGAGTACTGTCATCATCACCATTACTATGATCATCATCACTACTACAATTACAATTATCACTACTACTCTCACCAATATCACTATCCATTGTCACTAGCATCTTAATCACTACTATCATCATTGATACTACAACTATCAACCATCATTACTAATATCATCACCACCATCTTACAATCATCATTACTACTGTTAACATCATCACTACTACTATAACCATCATCATTACTACTTTCACAAATATTACCATAATTTATTCTACTGTCACCATCATCACTAGTTCACTACTACTGCCATCATCACCATTACTATGAACTTCATCACCACAACTATCGTCATCATCACTACAAATTTCACCATCCTCACTACTACTCACCATCATCACTAATACTCACACCATCGTCACTACCATCATCACTACTGTCATTATTATCACTACAACTATCATCATTACTTGTCACCATCATCACTACTATTATGACCATCATTACTACTACTGTCACCATCATATCTTCTACTGTCATCATCATCACTACTGTCATCATCATCAATACAACTACAACCATCATCACTACAATTATCACCATTATCACTACGATCACCATAAATCCAAATATTACTACCATCACTTCTAATGCCAACTAAACTAACTTAAACCTAGCAAATGCGGAGTGAGATGTTTTCGCTCCCAGAACGAATGCGTTCTTAGTGTGTGAGCTTCGGGACTCACACACTAAGAACGCCATCATTGCTGGGGGGTGGGGGGGGGGTTCCCCCGGGAGGGGTGGGGTGGGGGGGAAACCATATTTTGGACCTAAAAATCATAACTTTTGCATAATTTCAAAAAATCTTTTTGGACTGACGTTTGCATTCACGCAACAAATGTTCGTGTGAAATTTGGTGAAAATCCGTCCAACGGTCTAGGAGGAGTTCCGAGACAGACGGACGACGACGACGACGACAGAATTTGTTTTCGTGTGGTACCCACTATACGGGGGGGGGGGGGGGGAACCAAACTCTGCTTACGCAGAGTTGATAATTGCCAAATAATAATCTTAGATAAATGTCATACTTATTTGTGAGGCTAAGGCAGGATTCAAATACCTCAAATGCTTCACAGTGTGTTCGTGTGTGTGTTGCCCTCTCCCCTCTACCCCACCCCTAACTATCACTGTGGGCCGCCGTCCAGTAAGGGTCCTGGCCTCACCTCTTCCCAGAGAAGAGTGGGCTAGAGACTATGGTATCCGAGTGTACATCAGAGGTAATTTAGGTGTGTGGGAATGAATTGTGGTGTGCTTGTAAAGTGTAGTGAACTGAATAGGAGGAGGTGTTTGTGAAAATTAGCTAGATTACTGTATGTGTAGGTGAGGAACAACAGACACAGTGGACAAATGAAACAGGAGTTCAAGTAACTCTTTATCATAATGCCCTGGGTACTGCCCTGCTTGATTGGTGCCTACAATGTCCCCACACTACAATATTGCGGAAGTTGGACGATATCTGTTACTAGAGGGGTGGGATCTCAGCTGGGCCTTTCAGATGATTTGAACGAGAGGGGTGGGAAAGTGAAAAGAAATTCCAAGAAATTCTATTGAAGAAAATTAATGACTTGCAGAGGGGAGACTAAGGAGATGTGTGAAGAATAAAGGGCATAGAGAAGTGTTTATAGATTTGACCAGGTAATTTATGAAGGTTTAACCCTGTCTATACCGGCGACGCCTTTTTACTTTACTCTGGCTACTATTAGACGATTGTATTCAGTTTAAGAGGGCCTCCAGCAATTGACAGGCTTCGAAGTATCTCGCTTAACCATTTTTACTACCCAAGATCCTTCATAAACTGCACAAAATCGTCTATATATAGCTAGAATAAATTGAAAAAGACGTTGCCAGTACAGAAGGGGTTAAAGTAGAAACAGTAAGGTAGACGTCAGGTAAAATATAGTAGAATCGCGTAATCCCTCTCTGGTGCGACGTTTTTTCTATATGTGTATAAAGGAGACAAATGACAAAGCTGACTGTAACAAGTGTCCCCCCAAAATTGAAACAGTGCTAGAGGGCTAAATTCAAGGTAGGCTACGTTCGAGTCCAAATGACCTGGGGATCATGGTATATTGTTTAACCCTTCCAGTACCAGGGACGTCCTTTTCATCATATTCTGGCAACTATTTGACGATTTTATTTGGCTTTGGAATGACCTCTAGCAATAATAAGGCTCTAAACTATCTCAACCAACCCTTTTAGCTACCACAGATCCTTCCTAAGCTCTATAATATCGTCTAAATATAGCTGCAATACAATATAACACATGTTGGTACTCAAAGGGTTAATTACTGTAGAGGGTTTTGATAGAATTTGCCACTTTCCAGCGATGCATAATTGTGCCTGCCCATTAGACTAACAAGAACGCCTCCCCAGACCCCCTCAAACTAAAAAATGCCCCCCAGACCCCCTTCAAGCCAAATAGTTATGTACATTTTTCGTTAGAAAAATGTCCCATCTGAATGCTGGTTTCTCCTAAATATCACTCTCATTATCGCTCACCCAGAATATAAAAGACACCTGAATGGGGTAAAGCATCTTAGTACCACCAAAGACTAATTAGGTGAATTATCTGAACCCGTTCAGTACCGGTGACGTCTTTTTCAAAATATTCTGGCAACTATTAAACGATTGTATTCCGTTTAGGAAGGATATCTACCCATTAAAAGGCTACAGACTATCTCATTTCATCCTTTTAGCTACCATATATCCTTCCTAAGCTTTATAAAATTGTCTAAATGTAGCTGAAATAAAATAAAATATATATTGTTGTACAGAAGGGGTTAAAATATCCAAATTAATGGAGTGATGCAACTAGGGCGTTCCCAAAAAGACCCACCTCTTAGCAGATAGGATTAACCTCTATAATATACGAAAACGGGTTTCTTCCTGTTATTATGGCTATCTGTAGACGATTTTATTCTGTACAAAGAGTATATATAGGTGTGAGAGAGTTAATGGTGGATGATTTTATCCCTTCGCATGCGTCTCAGACGTTTGAAGGTTTGGTTTTGGTGTTTTTGTTTCATTATTCTTGATGGTTTTCATTGTTTTTGCATATTTCGACCAATGTATTTTTAGTTTGCTCCTTAAAAATATATATATATATGTAAATAAATATATAATAATAATAATAATAATAATAATAATAATAATAATAATAATAATAAAATAAAATAAATTCCCAGACCTCCTGCAAGATTAAAAGAGAGAGAGAGAGAGAGAGAGTGTGTGTGTGTGTGTGTGTGTGTGTGTGTGAGAGTTATTTAGCACGACACAGACGAGAAGTGAAGCAGAATACCGTAGAAGGGTGGATGATCCCCCCCCCCCCCCCATGAGAATGACGGGGATGAGAGGACCGCCCGGAAATTACATTTGAGTGACTGAGAGGTGACAGAGTGGTTTGGTAGCTTGGCAGAGTTTGTCAAAAAGCTTAATGGTGGATATAACTACCGAGAGAGAGAGAGAGAGAGAGTGTGTGTGAATGAGACTGAGTTACAGAGGTAGTTTTACAAGGAGTTAACAGGAATGTTAGTATCTCAGAAACTTTGCGGTTCCTTCCGGAAAAGAATCTTGAAGCGAAAAGGAAAGATAATTATATTTTTAGTGCACTACAGTCATTACAGAGTGTGCAAAATAGTATGTAATCTCTTCTTCTTGAGCTGGTCTACTGAAGAACTGTTGACAACTTCTAAGGGAAGTTTGTTTCAGGTAGACCAGATCTTAGATGTGAACAAGTTTCCACATATTCTAATGCTGAACCTGTTCAATTCTAACTTCCAACCATGGTTTCGTGTTGTATTCATATTGTGGCTAAACATTTTTGCTATAATCCACATTGTCAAACCTAAAACAAATATTTTTAAAAAGTTCAACTCTGCATTGATACCTGGTGCACTCACTTTTGACATTAGCCTGCAATGAGGCACTTTGTCAAAAGCTATTTGAAAATCTAAACTAAACGATGTCTCTGGTTTTACTTTTGTCAAACTCACTCAGCATTTCGTGGACAAATTCCAGCAAATTAGTAAGACATGATCGGTGTTGCCAGAATCCATGTTGAGAACCTGTAATAAAGTTGTGAATTTCCAGGTAGTCAATTATATTGTCTCATAGTTTCCTTTCTAAAAGTTTTGCTACGAGAGAGAGAGAGAGAGAGAGAGAGTTATAGAGTTACATAAATACACAGACTGCACAGACCTTGCGGCCTGTACTAGCCCGTCCGGGATTAATTCTAACAACATTTGCTACTAAGTGGAAGGTAAGGATAGTAAAGCAGAAGGCTCTCTCCTCCCCCATTACTCCCTCCGGCTAAAGGTCGGCATTACACAACAGCTGCTGGGAAAAAAGGTCCCCAGTAGAATGAAAAACTTTCTACCGGTAAATTTATAGTAAACATCGAATTTGGACGTTTATGTTTATGACTGATACTTAACCTACTATATATATTTTATTTACTTTATTACCCAAACTTCCTCGAAATGATTGTATAGATTCCTTTTGAATGTATCATTGTATTACATTGCACCACTTCCCCTGAGAGAGAGAGAGAGAGAGAGAGAGAGAGAGAGAGAGAGAGAGCATTGGATAAATTACTCGAGTGTACGTGTAGAGTATGGTCCAAACCTTTCACTCTGAAGCTAAAAGCTATCCACTAAATGTCCAACAACTTGTGCACATTTAGATGCACAAATTCTCTCTCTCTCTCTCTCTCACCCTTGCTCTGACAGTAGATATGTCAACCATTAGTCTTTTTGACAGACTCCCCCGAGCGATCAAACCACTCTATCACCACTCACTCACTCAAGGTTATAGTCAAGACGCTGCTTACATACCAACGATTCAAGGAGAAGCGGGATTTGATGTTCTGGAGTGTCAGCCATCCTTGTATGTCATTCTTCCGCAGTTTTGTCTTGCCTCATTAATTTCAGATTTTGATCCTATTCAAAGTTGTTTTGTATACCCCCCTTCTCACTCTCTCTCTCTCTCTGTCTCTGTCTCTGTCTTTCTCTCGCTCTTTCTCTCGCTCTCTTTCGCTAGCTCTCACTCACTCACTATCTCTCTCTCTCTTTGGCTGTCTGTCTGTCTGTCTCTTTCTTTGGCTGTCTGTCTCTCTGGCTCTCTCACTCTCACTCTCTCTCTCTCACTCACACTCACACTCACACTCACACTCACACTCACACTCTCTCTCTCTCTCTCTCGTTCCCGTTCGTTTACAGCATTTTTACATCGTAGTCTTCCAACTCTACTACACTACACCGTTTTTATCTCTAGGGGCAGACTATGTGCAGTGTATACATTTGTGTTCATACTCCATTCAGTGTATACATTTGTGTTCATACTCCATTCAGTGTAATATATAAATATGTATTTTTACTTGGCTTAGAGTAGTTAGTGTATAATTATCCTAACTGTTACTTTGTTGGTTAACTGTTTAAGGGGGAAGGGTATATTTATTGCTTGGTTTATTTTATTTGTTTAGTCCCATCCCTAAACTTCCTACTATCTTATAAAAACATCTCCAGGATCCCCCTTCTTGATAAATCTGTACATTTTTCGGTAGAAAAATGTCCCGGCCAAAGGCCTTAAGGTCTTAATATCGACAAAGGAATGAGACGAAATTTAATAAAATTGCCAAACTAGTGGGCCAAACGTTAACTAATCTCAACACTAATGGGGCTAAACATGAGGGAGAAGAGGAGCCAGAAAAACCAACCATCTCCCTTAATATCCTATAAAATAAAGTCATCTTGGGATTATAACAACAACATCAATATGAAGAAGTGCGGGAGAGGGGCAACAGGGGGAGGGGGTTGTAGGAACGTTGAAAGCAGTAACAAGAAATAGAGTGGTCAGTATGGAAGTGAAGAAGTCCTTGCATGACAGTGTGGTAATCCCGACACTAACTTACGGAAGCGAAGCATGGACGTTCGAAAAGAGACTCAGACCAAGAGTGAGAGCTGTGGAAATGAGTTACTTGAGAAGTGCGTGTGGAGTTACATGGAGGGATAGACAGACAAATGAGGAAGTAAGAAGGAGGTGTGGTGTGGAGGTAGATGTGCTGGAAAGCGTGAAAAGGAACAACTTGAGATGGTTCGGCCATATGGAACGTATGGAAAGCGAGAGATTGACTAAGAGGGTGTACGAGAGCGAGGTGGAAGGACAGAGAGGGAGAGGTGCACCGAGGGAGAGGTGAGGATGGAGTGAGGAAGTATATGAATGAAGGCGGTGCTGGTTGGGAGGAGGGGTGTCGACTGACTGGGGACAGAGGTGCATGGGGGCGGTTCGTTCGTGGTCACCCCTTCGGGGATCACGGCGTCAGGCAATAGATAGCTAGATCAATATCCTATAACTGTTTGCTTGATCATCCTAATAACTTCTGAAGCAGCAGTAATAACTTCTGAAGCAGCAGTAATAACTTCTGAAGCAGCAGTAATAACTTCTGAAGCAGCAGTAATAACTTCTGAAGCAGCAGTAATAACTTCTGAAGCAGCAGTAATAACTTCTGAAGCAGCAGTAATAACTTCTGAAGCAGCAGTAATGAGCGAAGATGTATTTGATTATTTTGTATATTATTTAACTCCTGACAATTATATTAATAATTTAACCCCTTCTGTACCGGCGACGTCTTTTTCATCTTATGGTAGCTTTCTTTACACGATTTGGTGAAGGTTAATAAGGATCTGTTGTAGTAAAAATGGTTATGTGAGATAGTTCAACGCCTGTTAATTGCTGGAGGCCCTTTTTAAACTTAATATAATCGTCTAATAGTAGCCAGAATAAAGTTATACGAACGTCACCGGCAGAGAAAGGGTTAACTATAATCGAGTCAATTCATATTATCACCAACCCACCAATTAACCTACAAATAAACCTAATTAATAAAATCAAAGAAACTAATGAATACATGTGGTACTCCAAGGATTCGAAGCTAGGATACTCACACCGAAATTCCGCGCACTAACCATTACGCAGAAAATGCTCGAAATTTACTTTTTCCTAAGTCGTATTTTCTTTCTCATGTCATCTGTACCAGCGACGTATTTTTAAATGTATTCCAGATGGTCTAGGAGGAGTTACCGGACAGATATACGGATGACGACAACAGACAGACAGGCCGGCCAGCAGTGCACAGTATATGTGAGGTCAAGATCACTCGACTTACGTAGAGGTGATAAACCAGCCAATCAGAAAAAATATCGCAATCAACCAGCCAATCAGACAACAATACCAATCAATCAGCCAATCAAAACAATACCAATCAACCAGCCAATCAGAAAACAATACCAATCAACCAGCTAATCAGAAAACAATACCTATCAACCAGCCAATCAGAAACAATACCAATCAACCAGCCAATCAGAAAACAATACCAATCAACCAGCCAATCAGAAAACAATACCAATCAACCAGCAACTCAGAAAACAATGCCAATCAACCAGCCAATCAGAAAACAATACCAATCAACCAGCCAATCAGAAAACAATACCAATCAACCAGCCAATCAGAAAACAATACCAATCAACCAGCAACTCAGAAAACAATACCAATCAACCAGCCAATCAGAAAACAATACCAAGCAACCAGCTAATCAGAAAACAATACCAATCAACCAGCCAATCAGAAAACAATACCAATCAACCAGCAACTCAGAAAATACCAATCAACCAGCCAATCAGAAAACAATACCAATCAAACCAGCCAATCAGAAAACAATACCAATCAATCAGCAAATTAGAAACAATACCAATCAACCTGCCAATCAGAAAACAATACCAATCAACCAGCCAATCAGAAACAATACCAATCAACCAGCCAGTCAGAAAACAATACCAATCAACCAGGCAATCAGAACAAATACCAAATCAACCAGCCAATCAGAAAACAATATCATTCAATCAGCCAATCAGAAAACAATACCAATCAAACAGTCAATCAGAAAACAATACCAATCAACCAGCCAATCAGAAAACAATACCAATCAACCAGGCAATCAGAAAACAATATCATTCAATCAGCCAATCAGAAAACAATACCAATCAACCAGCCAATCAGAAAACAATACCAATCTACCAGCCAATCATCAGAAAACAATATCAATCAACCAGCCCATCAGAAAACAATACCAATCTGCCAGCCAATCATCAGAAAACAATACCAATCAACCAGCCCATCAGAAAACAATACCAATCAATCAGCCAATCAGAAAACAATACCAATCAACCAGCCAATCAGAAACACAACACTTTTGATAATCACGAAATTAAATTGGACACGATAGCGCATTCCATATAATTCCAATCATTTTTCATTCTACCTTAATACTATTAAATCCGACAGGGGAACTCCCTTATTTCGCACCATTAGTTTGAACATTTAATGACTTATCACCCCATTAGTTTGGCGATAATAGGATACTTCGCACCATTCAGGTCTCGATTATTGTATGGGTTAGCATAGTGTACTTGTAATAATTTTGATGTAACCAGTTATACAATTATTTCCATGACCTGTGCCCCTTATTAATGACCTCAATGTTCAAACTGGATGTTTTACCTTGATCTTGATTTTCACCTTTGAAAAAATATTGTGTCCTTTGTACTGACGCTTGAATTGACCAACCATATATATATATATATATATATATATATATATATATATATATATATATATAGTATATACAGTATATATATATATATTATTATTAAAATAGGGATTCGCACCAAGCCTAAAAAGACTATGTGGCACCAAAAGAAACTTTGTGGAAAAAAAAAAACATCGGAGGTGTTGTGGGGCTGGGCGCACTACGGAGTAGAGGAGAAGAAGACTAGGAAACACTAATTAAAGAAGCTGAAGGAGACGGGTATGGAGGAGAAACCGCATAAGATGTGGGAGGGAGAAAGTGGGGGACTCTCCGAGCATATCGGCTAAGACAAGGGGGCGATTAAGGGAGGATATGAAGGGGAATATGCCTGCGTCGGGCATTGGAGAAACGCGGACAGTCGATCAGGAGATGCTGGACAGACACTGGAATATGGCAGCAAGGACAGAGCGTGGGGACATCACAGGACATCAAATGACCATGCGTGAGCCTGGTGTGGCCGAGCCGAAGACGGGCTAGAGCGGTCTCCCATCGACGATTGCGATGAGAGGAAGACTTCCAAGGTAGGACGGAAGGTTTGACAGAACGCAGTTTGACATCAGACACCCTCATGGAGGTCCATTCGTCCTGCCAGCGCTGACGTAGTAATTGAGTAACACGCGGGAAGTAATCAGATGCAGGAATACGTCGTGGCACGAGTCGGTGAGAGGTAATATCAGAGCGGGCGAAAAAATCAACTCGCTCATTGCCAGGCACTCCAACATGACTCGGGACCCAACAGAAAGACAGGGACTTCAATTTAGTAGCAATGCGGAACAACCATTCTTGAATCTCCAGCACTAAGGTGTTAACAGCGGGAAGAGACTGAATACTCTGAAGAGCACTAAGGGAGTCACTAAAAATTACAAAGGTATGCAGGTGTGAACAAAAAATAGTACGTAGGGCAAATAAAATAGCAAATAACTCGGCCGTAAAGACACTAGCACATGATTGGATGTGACGTTGGAAGGTCCGGTCCGGGAACACAACCGCAAACTCTGTACCGGCGGAGGTCTTGGAACCATCAGTGTACACTGGAACGGCTGAAGAGTGGCGTAGCATATGTTCCGTAAACTGAGCATAAAGCAACTGTGGGGTTGAAGAGGCCTTAGAGGGGGGGAGGGCAGCTGTACAAACGGTAGGGCGAGGGAGTAGCCATGGGGGGAACTCCGACTGTCGGAGGGGTAGCACCGATGGAATGGGAAAAGAGAAGGAGGCTAATAAAGCAGAGACCCGACCGGGGAACGAAGTAGCAGACACTGATGGGGCTAAGCCGGAAGCCGTGGGAGGAAAACCAGCCGAACTGTGTTGCAGAAGGCGAAGATGACATCGAAGGGTCAGTTTATCCCGCCTGGATGATAGCGGTGGGACACCTGATTCAGCATAAAGGCTAATAACCGGAGTAGAGCGAAAAGCCCCTAGCGACAAGCGCAGACCGTGATGGTGAAGGAAGTCTAGGCGCTTAAGGTTTGTACGCGCAGCGGAGGCATATACCTGGCAGCCATAATCGATCTTGGAGAGAATAAGCGTTGTATGGAGGCGCAGAAGAGTCGTCCGGTCCGCACCCCAAGACAAGTGGCTAAGGGTTTGTAAGAGTTGAAGCCGTCGGGTGGTGGAGGTCAGTAACGAAGTAATGTGCGGGTACCATGTCAACCGAGTATCGAAAATGAGACCTAAGAATGGAGCTGAGGACCTGTAAGGCAGAGGGCGGTTATACAACGTAAGAACAGGATGCGGGACTGTATGGCGTTTTGTGAAGATGACGGCACAAGATTTCGAGGGCGAAAACCGAAAACCATGGGCCGTAGCCCACTGCGCAGCTGCATCAATGGCCTTCTGCATGAGATTTTGTAGGGCAGCGATATCCAAACCCACAGCGTAAATAGCGAAGTCGTCCACATACAAAGAAGCACGGACACCAAGAGGGAGGGAAGAAATAATACCATTAATAGTTAGGATAAAAAGGATGGTACTAAGAACACAACCCTGTGGGACACCGTCGTGTTGGGGGTATGTTCGTGAGAATGTATTCTGAAGCTTGACTCGGAAAGTACGATCACGGAGAAAGTTCTTCAAGAATACCGCCATGTTGCCAGACACACCAGAACGTAAAAGGGTACGAAGGATGTTGTATTTCCAGGCAGTATCATACGCTTTTTCAAGATCGAAGAATACAGCTAAAACCGACTTAGTGTCCGAAAAGGCATCGCGGATAGAAGTCGCCAATCTCAATAATGGGTCCAAAGTACTACGGCCCTTGCGAAAGCCATATTGAAAAGGTGACAAGATGCCTCTTGATTCCAGGAGCCACATTAAGCGGGAGTGAACCATGCGTTCTAATAATTTGCCGACACAACTGACCAGGGCAATGGGACGGTAATCTGCTGGTGCATGGCCCGACTTACCCGGCTTAAGGAATGGGAGAAGGATGGCATGTCTCCACTCAGCCGGAAAAAAGCCTGTGGACCACAGACGGTTGTAGATGGATAAGAGAAAGCCAAGCGCAGGTGGAGATAAGTGCTTCAGCATCAAGTAATGGACACCGTCAGGGCCTTCACATGTATCCTTACAGGCTCCCAGGCTAGACTCAAGCTCAGCCCGGGAGAAGGGGGCATTGAAAAACTGATCAGATGATAAGGCGAAGTCAAGTCGCCTAAGTTCAGAACGGCGTTTATGCATCTGGAAGGATGGCGGGAGATGGGAGCCAGTGCTAACATCACTGAAATGTTGTCCCAACATATTGGCCACCAGAGACGGATCGCCCACAATGCCAGTGTTGGTATGGAGGACTGGGGCCGGCGTAGGCGCATGTTTCCCTGCAATCTTCCTGACGCGAGCCCAGACTTGCGGAACAGGTGTATCTGCGTTGATAGTAGAGGCATACGACATCCAGCTAGATTTTTTAGCAGAGCGGATTGTACGACGGAAGACGGCATTAGCCTGTTTGAAAAGAGTATACGCATCCCGCTCATATGGAGAGCCTTTTTTCCAACGGAAACTCTTCCACTTGGCTCTTTTATTGCGTAAAGCCGAAGTGCACTGAGCAGTCCACCACGGTACACACTTAGAAGACATACTCCGAGTGGTGCGTGGAATACAAGTATAGGCAGCATGGAGCACAAACATCAGGAAACTGGTAAGCATGGCATCAGGGTCCGGGAAAGCAGGGGTCGGATTAGACGGAACGGCGAGATCAGCGAAAGATGTCCAGTCGGCACGATCGAAACACCAACGGGGAGGGCGCGGCACTGGGGAGTAAGACTTAGGGGAGAGGACAATCGGGAAGTGGTCAGTCGCACAGTAATCATTAAAGACCTTCCAAGTAAAATCCAAGGATAGTGTAGGGGAACACAGAGACAAGTCAATACATGAGAAGGTACGGGTGCCGCTATCAAAATGCGTAGAGGAACCAGTGTTTAAAAGAAATAAATCGTGTGTACGAATCAGAGCCTCAAGGGAACGACCCCGTGTATTAACGGTAGAGTCACCCCACAGGGAATGCCTGCAATTAAAATCCCCTAAAATGAGGAAAGGTGGAGGTAATAGAGAAAGGATCCTGTTTAATTCTGGAACATCGATCGGGATCGAGGGGGAAAGGTATATGGAAACTACTGTAAGCCAGCATGAAAGGAACACTCTGGCAAGCGTGCATTTAAGAGAGGTACGGATAGTTAACGGAGACACTGGGACATCAAGATGTACGAGGAGGCAAGTAGCATACTGGGATTGGGGAGAACTTATATAGGAGTAAAAAGGTATTGGGGAGGGGGCATTAGATAAACACGATTCTTGTAAACTAATAACAAGTGGGCTAAACCTAGAGATAAGGTAACGAAGATCAACACGATGTGCTGCAAAACTACGAATGTTCCATTGTAAAATGGACATTAAAAAGACAAAAAAGATTAAAAAGAAGACGCGTACAAGAGGGAAGAAAAGACGTACACTATATACAACATATTTACAAAATACAGTTAACACTGTGGGTGGAAAATATAGCCAATAGAGGCTAACGATGGGAAATAATAGCAGGAATTGGAGAAGACGTTTAAGGGGAAGACTGGAAACCGGGGGGCATAGGGAGGTCTAACAGAGAAAGAGGAGAGGAAGGAGGAGGGCCGGAAGAGGTAGGAAGGACGGACGGCGGGTGGGAAGAGAAGGAGGGGGTAAGGGCAGGAGAAGGAAGAGGGGGAGGGTCAGGAGGAGGAAGAAGAGGAGGGCCCGGAGGAAGGCCAGAAGGGGGAGTGGAGGAAGAGGACGGGGCAGGGGAAGGCGGGAGAGGGGTAGGGGGGAGAGAAGAGGGGGTAGGATGAACTTCGGCGTGAACAGTAGAAGGTGGTGGGTGGGAAGAACGGATAAATTCATCAATCTTAGGAAGGGTTTCGTAGGAGAAATCTAGGGATGCAGTGACGGGAGGAGGAGGAGACTGGACGGAGAGAGGAGAAAGGGAAACAGAAGGAGAAGGAGGCGACTTCTTCTTCTTCTCGCAGGGACTTGAGCACCGCACATCACGGAGACCACCCTTACGTTTAAAAGAGGAAGCGGGCGAGGAAGAACGGAGCACAGGAGCCCGTTTGGTAGAGGAGAAGGGAAGTTTAGAGCGAGTAGGAGATTTGGGGCGACTAGAAGAGGAAGATGACGGAGAACGGGGGGGAGGCTTGGAACGGCGAGAGCGTTGAGGGAGACTAGAAGAGGAGGAACAAGGAAGAGAGCAAGATGAAGGGGCAGATGTAGGAGAAGGACTGAGAACAGAGAAAGTGTTAGACAAAGGGACAGGAAAGGAAGAGACGGAAGGACGAACGGAGGAGACTGAAGAGGAGGAAGGAGAAAATCCGGGAGAAGCACCGGTAGAAGGAAGGGAGGCAGATGACGAAACTGGTGCGACCGGGGGGACGGAGGGAGCGGAGGCGGTGGAAGGAACCGAGGAACCAGAAAAAAGGGGGGGCTTGGTAGAGGGAGGCAAAGAAGAGGAGAGAGGAGACAGAATCTTGGAAAATGACTGAGGGGTGAAACCCAAGCGACGAGCCTCTTGGCAGGCTGCGGTGAGCGTAAGGCCGTGTCTCGCTTTGAGGACAGCAACCTCAGACTCGAACAGATGAACGGGGCAAATCTTAGAGTCGGCCGAATGAGACCCGCGGCAATTAAGGCAGAACTGGGACGTTGACTGACATTCGCCAACGGCATGTCCGGACTGTGCACAGCGCGGGCAGAGTGGGCTCTCAGCGGCTGTACGGCAGAACTTAGCCGGGTGGCCGAAACGCCAGCAGCTGCGACACGGGAGTGGACGGGGAAGAGACGCAGTCACGGGGAGGCGAGTACCACCGACAATAACATGGGCAGGAAGGGAAAGTCCATCAAAAGAGATCTTGGCAATGTTAGCGGGATGGCGGCGAAGGTCGCGAGGAGGGATAGTGTAGCATACCACACTAACCACCTTGTGGTCTTGAGCGACAACGATGTCCTTGACGAGGTCGGCGCAATCCGCGAAAGGACGACCCCCGAGACGGATGGAAGCGGGGATCAGGACAGTCCCTGCACAGGAGTTGAGTCGTTGATCTTTTTGAGCCGGGATGGGGGTGCCAGAACAATCGACGAAAGAGGACATAGCAGTAGCCTGAAGTTCGTTTTGGACGGTAACAAGATGGGAGGCATCATGGCGGGAGTGGAAGGTGACGTCCTTTCCCACCTGTTGAAGGAGACGCAGGTGGAAGAGGAGGTCATCACCGGCTAGAGGCGCAGAAGCAGGGACGGAGAAAAACTTAGTAAAGGAAGGAGGTGCAAAGAGAGAGGACATAGGGAGGACCGAGGAGCTAGGACGAGAAGAGGACGAAACTGGAGAAGAGGAAAGAAAACGAGGGAGGGAGGGCAGAAAAGGGTCGAGGGTGACATGACTAGAGGGAGAAGAGGGAGAAGAGGAAGACGCAGAAAAAACTACAGGAGAGGAGATGAAATCCTGGGTAGTGGAGGGTGGAGAAAGACGTGACGAAGACGGAAGGGTAGTAGAAGGATTCGGAACGGTAATGGACGAGAGGGACGAGCGACGACCGAGGGATAGTTCAGCGGGCCGGTTGAGAGCACCCAAAACCATCCCCGACTTACCGTGCTCCCGCAGTGAACCGGACTGACAGCCAGACAACAGACCCCCATGTGGCAGGCTGCATGCCACAAGGGGCTCACTCACCGGAACCACTAAAGCAGAAGCCATAAACAGGGAAGAACAGGGAAAAAAGCATAAGTCGTCACCATAGCAAGAGAAAAGGGGGTAAAGCATGGAAGAAGATACTGCGGTTACCAGGTGCCCCTGGCAACGAAAGGGAGAAAGACCTCCGCAGGGCCACGAAACCCAGAATGCGGCCAATTAAGATGGAACAGGTCTCGGCTTTGAGCTAGGGACCTTGTACAACCCGGGCATTTGTCCTGCAGCTTTGTCCCACGGAGAACGGGGCCGGCGTAGTCACCTGACACACTCACTGGGAAGAGAGAAGAGAGTCAGAAACCCCAAAGCAACCCTATAGTGCCTATCCTCCAGCAACGAGCCTTGCGAGCCCTGGCCGGCAGCACCTGTCGCCAGGTGGACTCTGCCAACTCAGCAGTGATCAGAGACACCAAGGCGAAGCCCTAAGGAAACTAGAACCTCCGAAGCAGTTAAAGAGAAAGGAAGGAAGCAAACAGGGAAGTCAACCGGAAGGGAAGGGAGGGACGGGACCACAAAAGTTCAAGGGTGGGAGACCGGCCTCTGATGGCAGCCCCAGGAGAAAGCGGAAGAGGGAAAAACGAAAACTAGAAAGGAGGAGAAAGAAAAGGACATGACAAAATTAGTTGGAGGTGATAGGGAGAGCGGCCAAGAACCTTGGCCGCTCCACCTACAAGCCCGGAAGCCCCCAAACGGTGGCAACGAGTCATGTGGCAAGGGGGATATATATATATATATATTGTATACAAATGTACTATATACAGTATATACAGTATATTGATCATAATACGAATACATTGACTCGTATTTTGAAAATTTTGAAATTTGGGATCAAACTTAAAAATATGAAATTTTGACATTCACTAACCTTGACCTTCCAGCATTTTTGTTCTCTTGTCTGATGTTCTCATTGACCAACCAGATATACCTATGACATTGGAAGAAAATATGTAAGTTGGTATGGACAATACTTCTAAAAAAAAAAAAAAAAAAAAATTACCTATGACCTAATCTTTTAGGATATTAGTCTATAATGTGGTCAGCTTAATACAGATAGAAGCAACAACTACTTTAGAGAATATCGTGAAGGTAGAGTAAAACGAAAATATATATATACATATTTATCATTCCTCATAACTTTGACGTTTGACCTTGGGAAGATATATATACAAACTATTGAGCATTATACCAAATATCTGTCAACAGCAACTAGTATTTTGAAGATGGTAAAATTTGGGAATGGTCTTAAAATTATGAAATATTGACCACATTCATAAAACCTTAAACAGTTTCCTTTGACTGATGTTCACATTGGCCAGCCAGAAATTTGAAATTTGATTACCGTCGCATTGACCAACAAGATGTGCCTGCGAAATTGTGTGAAAATCCATCGATCAGTCATGAAGGAGTTTTCGGACAGACAGACGGATGACGGACGACGACGATGGACATGCCGATTTGTGGTGTACAGTATAAGGTGGGGGTGGGGGGAGGGTCGGGTCGGATACCACGCTGCTTATGCAGAGTTGATTAAACCAATCATAATAACCCCCAAGGCGTCGGACCAGATAGTGTTAAAAGAACTTTCTGCTGCCGGCCCTCACTTGCCATATCTCGACAAGTTCCCCTCGGTTCCCAGTGCCGGTGATAACGTCTGGAAATATAGCGGGGGGGGGGGGAAAGGAGTTGGCCACAAGTTTGGTGGTTTTTATGCCTGGAGGGTTTTTGTTTACGTGTTGTGTGTGAGATATGGGGGCTATTAATCTGCTTCACCTTCACTACACAGGCTCGGGAATATTCATGTACTTCTCAAAATACTGAGTGATATTTATACTGGTATTTATTTAGCTGGGCATATCTATCTTATCTGTCCATCCATTTATATATCTATCTATCTATCTATCTTTATATATATATATATATATATATATATATATATATATATATATATATATATATATATATATATATATATATATATATATTCAGAATTGCATGCATTAAATTGGAGGACGACCTCCTTGGAAAATTTTAAACAACAATGTATCTATGGTAACATGTCTAATTATACATAGTTTGGCTGTTACAGTACATTTACGATGTTGTATTAATGAGGGTGGAAAGTGAAGGGAAACCCCCATCGATTTGTGTACACATTTATTCACAGATTTCGACAGTGTGTTCCTCTTTGCTACAATCTAAAGAAAATGTTCAAAGTGTCCCCCATGTGCCTGCAACACACTGTACTCATGTTCAAAGTGTCCCCCATGTGCCTGCAACACACTGTACTCATGTTCAAAGTGTCCCCCATGTGCCTGCAACACACTGTACTCATGACGTGTGAAAAATATCCTCGGAAATCTAAGAGGGTTTCCCTTCACTTTCCCTTCTCATTAATACAACATCGTAAATGTACTGTAACAGCCAAACTATGTATAATTAGACATTTTACCATAGGTACATTGCTGTTTAACATTTTCCAAGGAGGTCGTCCTCTAATTTAATGCATGCAATTTTGAATCACCCTGTATATATATATATATATATATATATATATATATATATATATATATATATATATATATATATATATATCCTATGTGGTGGTGTGTGGGTGGGTGGGTGGGTGTGCGCGCGCGCGTCTGCGAAAGACTTTACATTCGGGTGTATGAGTGTTTTGATTTTTTGTATCGGGATGTAACTAACACTGCGTAAATTAATATTTGTGTTGGCATGGTACATAATTATAATCAAAATATTGTGTTTACATGTTAGCAACAAAGCTGCTGTCCCTAATAATTATTGCGTTGCTATTAATGCCACACCGGAGAGTCCCAGGGAATTACAGCTCACGGAGAAAAAATGACCAGCCAAATCCTCTTAGTCAAATATTAAAATCACGCGAGGTATTCAAATTTTTCTCCTGCTGAGCTCGGAATCTGGTGGAATACTGTAGGTAGCCCAGGGTTACCAAATCAAGTTCGCTAGATAGTAAGTATGTATGCCGAAACCCGCTAGAATAATGATACAATCTCTATAATATCGTTCTAAAATAGCTCAAGTTCCCGAATATTGCTAGAATGCATGTCGCTAGATGTAAAGATTTGCCTCTAGATCGAAGTAAATACCTCAGATCTAGCGGGAGAGTAGCTAAATTGGCAACACTGTAAATTCTATGCAACGGGTGGAGGGGAAGGGATTGGGGGGGGGGGGGCACAGTCAAGAACATAAATAGCAACACACGCATCTGAATCAATAGACGAGACGATACCATGTTTCATAATAGCCCAGATGCTTCAGAAACTTGGCTCTGAAGTTTCCAAGATTTTCGAATAGGTGTATCCATATTACTGCTCATGACTGTAGCAGAGCAAATATTTTGGACTTAAAAGGAACAGTTGGCTAATGTATCCTTAACCGCTTAACCCCTTCTGTACCGGCACCGTCCTTTTATCTTTATTCTGGCTGCTATTCGACAATTTTATTCAGATTAAAAAGGGCCTCCAGCAATTAATAGGCTTCGAACTATTTCACGTAACTCTTTTCAGTACCACAGATCCTTTTTAAGCTACACAATATCTAAATATGGCAAGGCTAACATGAACAAGACGTTGCCGGTACAGAAGGGGTTAACCAGTATGCCATTTAACCCTAGCTGCGTCTACTTTTTTAATCTATTATTCAAATGTTAACCTCCCTTGTTTTGCTTCATTAGTTTGGGATTTTACGACGTTTCACCCCATTAACTTGGCGATAGTAAAAAGTTTCAAGTCTCGATTTTTTTCTGGGCGAGCGATAGCGAGCTTGTAGCTTAGAATAAAACTACCTTTGGCAGGGATGTGTATAGATTTAACTTGAAAGAGGTCTGGGTGGGCCTTTTTTTGTTTAGTTTGAAGCAAGCCTGGAAGGTGTTTTTGTTAGCTTTGTTTAGTCGATCTAGGGGACAAACTAAACTACATGATCGAAATGGTAAAAACAAGCAAACCACTCAATAATTAAATGGTAAAAACAAGCAAACCACTCTATAATTAAATGGTAAAAACAAGCAAACCACTCTATAATTAAATGGTAAAAACAAGCAAATCACTATAATTAAATGGTAAAAACAAGCAAATCACTCTATAATTAAATGGTAAAAACAAGCAAACCACTATAATTTAATGGTAAAAACAAGCAAATCACTATAATTAAATGGTAAAAGCAAGCAAACCACTCTATAATTAAATGGTAAAAACAAGCAAACCACTATAATTTAATGGTAAAAACAAGCAAATCACTATAATTAAATGGTAAAAACAAGCAAATCACTCAATAATTAAAACAAGCAAACCACTCAATAATTAAATCGCCTTATAATAACCTAAATATAGTCTGCAAATACTGCCTCAAATACTTTCTTGATCTACGCAAAATTGTCTAATGTTGGCCAGAATAATGAAAAAAAAAAGCATTTTCGCACACTGAAAGGTTAAAACCCTTGATGATGATGATTATGACAAGAAGAGGTGGAATGTCGAGGGTTAATTGAGAGAGCTTTAATCCCATTGATCCTTAGAGATCCTTCCTAAACTGCATAACATAACCTAATAGTAGCCAACACAAATATGCCAAGTGTAACAGCCCAAACGAAAATCATTCGAACAATGGCTTATCAAGTAAAATACGAATGACTTCTTAGCATAAAAATATTAAGGCTTGATGACAAAAACATTCATTGTTGTGCTCTTTCCGTATATGAAAAATGTTAATTACATTATGCATACAAATCTATTTCAAAATAGGGAAAATAACCTTTATAACATGAGAAACAGTTCGCTGCTAGAAATTCAATCCATGGCGTCAATCCAATCCCAAAATTTAGTCAAATATCATGGTGTGGGGATTTGAAATCGATTGTCTCATGAAATAAGAGACATAACCAACATACATGACTAAATAAATAGATACAAATCTATGTGAACTGTTTGTAAGCATGCTAGTGACTATATGTGTAGGCTACAGGTGTATGCATAGGCCTAAGTGGATATGTGTGAATTTGTGGGCAAAATTATATATTGATATGAATGAAGAGTAATATCACTAGCTGATAGGTTTTTTTCTGTGAGGGAGGGAGACAAAAGGCAGAACTGCCTGTAGCGAGTGCCTCCCCCATAGTTGAAAGAGTGACAGGGCCAAAATCAAGGGATGTTCGAGGAAAAATTGCTGGACACACGGAGTTTGAAGCAATTTAAGTCATAGGAAGAGGGAAAGAATGATTCTGGGAGAGAGTTCCTGAGCTCAGCTGTTGAATAGAAGAGAGACTGAGAGAAACGTTTCACTCTTAGGTTGGAGAGTTGCACAGATAGGGGTGGGATTGTATTGCAAGACAGGTACCACGTACCCTGCGTAGAGGAGGTGTTATACACTGGGAGAGTTCTGAGGAACACTGATTATTGTAGTAGCGATAGAATAGCGAGAGAGATGCAACATTGCGGCGAAGAGAGCGAGAGTTGGTGAGCGGACAGGAGTTAATGATACAAAAGGCATTCCTTTCTACTTTGTCTAGGAGTGCAGTGTGATAGGCTTCTCTCCACACATGTGAACAATACTCAATACAAGGCTGCACTGTGTCCTTGTACAGAGCAAGAAGCTGTGCAGGGGTTAAAGAACCTCTTGAGGCAGTTGAGCACACCCAGCTTCTGGGAGGCTGCCTTAGCATAGTAATATGGTTCTTCCAGTTGAGAGCAGAAGAAAAAGAGACACCAAAAATATTGAGAGAAGATGAAGGATTGATTATTGTATTGTTATTGTTGAAGTATAAGGGATAGTCCTCTGGGAGGGTAGTAAAATGGAGAAATTAGGTTTTGGAAGCATTATAGGCAACAAGGTTTTCTCTGCCCCTATTGGAAACAGTAGTTAGATCAGAGGATAGGTGTTTATTTTGGCTTCATTACCTTTGTTTTTTAGGGATTGCTGGCTGGGGCGTTCTGGGAAACTAATGTAGTGTAAGGTAGAGTCATCTGTGTATGAATGGATGGGACAGGAGGTAGAGTTGAGAAGATAATTTATGAAAATTAGAAAGAGAATAGGAGATAGGACAGAGCCCCGAGGAACACCGGAGTTGATAGGATGAGGAAGTGAGCGATGGCCGTCCACAACTGCAGGTATGGAAGGGCCGGAATGGAAATTAGAGACAAAGGCACAGATGGAGGGAAAGAAACCGAAGGAGGGTAGTTTAGAAATTAAAGATTTGTGCCAGACTGTATGGAAGGCCTTCGATATGTCTAGTGCAATAGAAAAGGTCTCAATGAAGTCCGAAGTGCGTAGTTGTGCAAGCGTATATATGTATGTGTTTGTTTTTATGTGCAGGCTTTTTGTGTGCGTACTCTACAGTATATGGATGAATGTGTATAATAGCGTATTTATGTATACTTGCTTTTGTATTTGCAAATATATGTGCAGTGCATGTATATGCAGGTGTGTAAATGGGTGTACAGTATAGTCATATACAGTATATTATGTACAGTATGTTTATGTATCGTATTAGCCTAATTATAAGTGCAATTTGTATGTGAAATCGAAGCAAAACATGTTTGTGCCTATTTAGGAGTTCACTCTCATATACCTTAACACTATGAAACATGTATTTTTTGCAAAGTATTTACATCTCTTTGGCAAACTAAAGATATTTAAATTTATTTCAATTTAGATGTAATATGAAGAAAACCCTGAAAGGTTTTAAGTTCCCTGTCAACAAAGTGAGAGAGGGAGCCGGGTGAGTGATGTGCAGAGTCAATATTGATTACCTTGTATGATGATAAGGGCAAGAGTGGGGCAGAGAGAGAGGGAAGGAGGAGAGAGAGAGAGAGTGGAAGAAAATTAAAGAGGGAGAGAGGGGGGAGGAAGAAAGAGAGAGAGAGAGAGAGAGAGAGAGAGAGAGAGAGAGAGAGAGAGAGAGAGAGAGAGAGAGAGAGAGAGAGAGAGGTTGAGTGGGTAACTGGAACAAACGGAGAAAATAACAAAATGTCAACAATAATAAGAGGGAAGGATATGTGATAATTAAGTAAACAAGGTAGAGATATTAATCAACAAACCAGAGAACAGAGGGAGGAACAACTGAAGGAATAATACATAAAATAAGAAGCAGAGAGGATAATATTATGTGATAATTAAGGAAGCTAGAGAACAGAGGGAGAACGAAGGCAGAAAATTATAACATGTTAATAAGAACGAGGAAGGGTAAGGAATCAAGGATTGGCAGTACACACACTAGAGAATTGAGAGACAGACGAACGTAAGGAGAATAAATAAGAAAAGTGAGAATGTTTGACAATTAACTCTATGTGGTCCAAAGTGGATGTTTTGGACCTACCCTGTTCGCTCCATTAGTTTGGAGATTTCAAAACGTTTTACTGCCTTAGTTTGGCGATGTTTAGAAGCTTCATTCACCCCATTCAGGTGTCGATTTTATTATGGGCGAACGAAAACGAGCCTGTAGCGAAACCGGCCTTATGCCAGGACATCTTTCTATTGAAAAATGTACAGATTTATCTTGAAGGGGTCTGGGTGGGCATTTTGTATTAGTTTTTTGTTTTAGTTTAAAGGGAGTTTAGGAAGGATTTTTTGTTAGCTTAGGGTACAAAATATACCGTCATATGGGGCAATTGTGGACACCTACATATGTAGGGCAAGTGAGGACAGTTAATTAAAACCTCACTATAAATTATTTAGGATTTCTGTTTTTCAGCAAAATTATGGCTTAGTGGGTTGCCATAATTTTGCTAAAGACAGTAATCCTGAATAAGTATAATTGAGGCTGTAATGAACTGTCCTCAATTGACCACTTGTGAGATTCAGGTTATAGGGAAGTTGGAGTTGTTGATATTGGTATTAAGCAGAATTAGCAATACAAATAAGGTTGCTGTGCATTAATAAATCCACAAGATCAAATTCAATATACTTTCTATCCATCAGAAACCTAGGCATCAATATTACATTTCTGCTAAAAGTCGATGTCTACGGCTCCAACTTACTTAAAGCCTGAAACTCGCAAGTGGTCAATTGCCCTAGGTGTCTACAATTAACCCATTTGACAATATATTGCTCGAAACTGGCAAGCAAAATCGACAACTGTTTAAGCAAAATATCATAATAACCACCAAGGGAGATATGGACGAAGAGGGAGATTAGGGAACAAATGAGAAAGACTATACAGTTAACTAGAACATTAATCAGTCAGTCAGTCAGTCAGTCAGTAGCCAGCCCTTATTCCCACAAGGGGTAGGGAGGACCAGCAAGAGCATTAACACCTTGATTTCCATGATATGTTTTGACAGATTATTCTGGCTATCATTAGACGATTGTATACAGCTTAGGACTGATAATGGAGAATTAGAAGGGTAAGACTATCGTAATTGACCACTTGCGAGTTTCAGGCTATAAGGAAGTTGGAGCCGTAAACATGGATACAAAACAGAAATGTAATAATAATGTAAGTTTTTGATGAATAAAAAGTAGGTTGAATTGGGTTTCATGTATTTATATTATGCATTACAACCGTATTTTAGCTGGTAATTCTGCTAAATATCAACGTCTACAGCTCCAACTTCCTTATAGAACGAAATTCGCAAGTGGTCAATCAACCCTCTGTCTTCCATATACCCTTCCCAATCTAAATCAAACCGTCTAATAATAGCCAGAATAAACTGTCAAAACGCGTCATGATCCTCAAGGGGTTAAGGGACAAACAACCAAATGGACAGATAAGGAAATTACGAAAATATAAGAATAATACCCAGGGAGAAAGTGTGATCATTAGGGAATACAGGAAGATATACTAAAGGGGGTCACCTGCTTTTTATATCTTTCTCTCCTTTTCTCTCTTTCTCTGGCTTGTATCCATTCGGCCCCATTCAGCCTACTGTTTTAAGACGTTTACCCCATCCAGGTGTCAATATTTTCCTAGCGAGCGGTAACAAGCCAGCATACATATATATTTGTTTTGACAGCAAGCTAAATTTGTAAATTTTTCGATAGAAAAATGTCTCCGGCTAAGCCGGTTTTCTCCATACAATGCTGGAGAGCGACAAATCGACACCTAGATGTGGATAAACGTCTTAAAACAGTAGGCTGAATGGGACCGAATGGATACAAGTCAGAGAAAGAGAGAAAATAAAATAAAAAAAGCCGATGACCCCCCTTTAGGAAGAATAGAACGAAAGGCGAATGAAGATAAATCCCCGCGAAGCATGATGAAGGAAATGTGATGATGGGTGCGAGATGACATATAGGGAAGGATTGAGAGTATCAGCCAGATGTGAGGGATGGAGGAGAACAAAAGAAAAATACATAGAAGAAGGACGAGGAGGAGAGGGAGAATATGAAGGAAGGGGATACGAGAATGAAGAAAACGATTAGAATGCAGAAAGTGAATGCGACGAGGATAAAGAAGGTAACAATGAAGAAGACGAGAATGAAGCAGACGAGAATGAAGAAGACAAGAATTAAGAATAAGACGAGAATGAAGAAGATGAAGACGAGAATGAAGAAGACGATTAGAATGAAGAGAGTGAATGCGACGAGGATAAAGAAGAAGATAACAATGAAGAAGACGAGAATGAAGCAGACGAGAATGAAGAAGACGATAATTAAGAATAAGACGAGAATGAAGAAGATGAAGACGAGAATGAAGAAGACGAGAATGAAGAAGAAGACGAGAATGAAGAAGATGAAGACGATAATGAAGAAGACGAAGACGAGAATGAAGATGAGAATGCAGAAGACGAGAATGAAGAAGACAAAGACAAAGACGAAGAACACGAGAATGTAGGAGACAAGAATGAAGAAGAAGAAAACGAGAATGGAGAAGAAAAGAAGTAGTAGGAGACGAGAATGAGTAAGGCAATGTGATAATGGGCGCGTTGAGAGATAAAGTGAAGGATTGACAGTATCAGCAAGATGTGAGTGATGAAGGAGGAAGGGAGCCCAGAGAAAAAGAACGGAGATATGAGGACGGGGCTTAAGTCGCCAGGAAGGAAGAGGAGGAGGAGGAGGAGGAAGATAAAAGGAAGAGTAGTAGACGAAGAATGAGGATTAGAGGAAGATGAGAGGAAGAGGAAGAGTAGTAGACGAAGAATGAGGATTAGAGGAAGGTAAGAGGAGGAGGAAGAGTAGTAGACGAAGAATGAGGATGAGGAAGAGACTCAGAAGGAGGAGGAGAAGACAAAGAAGAAGTTAGAAGGATACGAACATATAGGCAGAGGAGGAGGAGGAGGAGGAGAATAATAAGGAGGAGTAGAAGCAATACATGTGGAGTAATGACGTGGAAGAGACGGAAGATGAAGGAAGGCAATAGAAAGAGAAGGAAGAGAAAGAAGTCGCCAAGAAGAAGGAGCAGAAGATAATAAATGAGGGGGAGGAGTGAGGGGGAGGAGACGGAAGAGGAAGGAAGGAAATAGAAAGAGGAGGTAGAGAAAGAAGTGACTGAATAATTACGTATTTCGGAGATCAAACATTTTCGGTGAAATTTGATTTTGTGAAATTGGTGTACACAGGGTGCAGTGTACTAGAACATATAGTGAATAAAAACACCATTGGAGGAGTTGCATTTTATTGACAATGTTCTGCAGATAGCTTAGTGAGAGGTAAAAACGATCTGAAGAAGCTATCTACTAAACGTTGTCAATTAAGTGCTCCTCCTCGTATGGTGTTTTTATTAATGTTGTCAACTTTTCTGAGTCCATTTCAACAGAGAACAGAGTGACAAAGCGTTATAGGATATATAGTAGATACAGAACATTCTGGAAGAAAACACGAAATTATTGGACGAAGAAATATTTTTCGAAAATTTGATATCAGAAATAAGTTCAAATCATATAAAGCTAATACAACACGTGGCATATTACAACAAGGAAGGAATTACTGCCATAAATTACACATTTTGGAGAGTATGAATATTCTGGTATGCTTAGTCAACTGAGATTGAAATTAAATACACCATAAATGTGTGTAAAGAGAACAAGTTGCTATATGTAAGAACATCTCAAATTTGAAGAAACACGAAGCGCTAAATAAATGTTCTATAACAATATGTATGTATGAAATATTATATAATAAAATAAGTCTGCAGCAGCCAGAGGAAAGAAGCCCAATATGAAGTCAACAAGACGGAGGAGGGAAATGAGGTCAGGAATTATTACGGATTTTGGAGATCAGGAAAATTATGTGACGTTCGGATATTGAAGACACTTTGGGTGCGTTTTACGACAAAAACAGCAGGAGAGAATATCGCTATGATCACATTAAACACTTTAAACACTTTGGTATTGGCATTATACATTGTCAATAATCTTTACAGTACATAAGGAAGGCAATATAAATAATTTCTGAATTATTATCACACAATTAATTTTAAACATACGCCTATTGGAGCTTTGTATATATAGTACTATATAACCCCTTGGTCTCGGTACATATTCAAATAAGTATATATTCATCGTAATACTACAATAAAATAATAAGCGAGGGATTAAAATGTATAGATATTACAAAAATAACCTCAGCTGTGCAGTAAAAGATATGAAGTGTTTATAATAAGTACAATCATGGACAGGAATTGCTCTATAATTTTTGGAGCGGTGTTTTTTATACACAAACAAACTATTATGGAAAACTTCATGAGCGACACATAAAATACTGGGATTCACTAATTACGGTGAGGCTGACGGACAGTTGAGGTTAAGGGGAGATGGGTTGTTTTTCTGGTCCCCTTTCTCCCTCGTGTTAAGCCCCATTTGTGTCGAGATTATAAGACGTTCGGCCCATTAGTTTGTCGATTTTAAGACCTTTCGCCCCATTTCGTTGTCAATTTAAAAACCTTTCGTGCCAGGTAGGTGTCCTGGCGAACGATAGCGAGCCTGAAATTTTAAGAGGAATCGGCCTTCGGCCGGAACATTTTTCGGTAGAAAAATGTACAAATTTATCTTGAAGGGGGGTCTAGGGGTGTATTTGTAAGCTTGATGGAGGTCTAGCGAGGAAACTAAGAAAGAAAGGAATACATGAATGAATAGTACAAAAATAAAGAAAAATGAAACGGTCCGTCTTCCCTTAACCCTTAACTGTCGGCGCGCAACTTATGTCGTGTGAAATAAATTTGGACTAAGTGGCGGTTCACAACTTATGTCATGCACCATTTTCAGCACATAATGTTGCTGAGAGAGAGAGCTGAGCGGTGTGAGGAGCCTAGCAACTGTATGACCGCTCACCACCACCGCGGTGGACCAACTGAAGTGAATCCCACCCTTCCCTCCCCTCTCACATTCGCTACACAGGGAATTATGTAGGGAAATTACCTAATTACAGGGTTTTTGCACTCGTGTTGCACGATCGTTGCAAGAGAACCAGTGGTCGTACAAGGATGGTTCGGGCGTCATTGGAAAGATCTGTTTACGCCCTTTCAGGGGTAGATACTTGTTTTACACTCTGGGTCTTATTTAGGCATGAAAATTATCACGCTGGGCGGTACGGTCAAATAGACCACCTAGGCCGCTCGTAAGGGGTTAATGTTCACTGGTCTTCAAGTGATCCTGACCGCGACCATACAATAACTTAGGAATATGTCATACAAAACAGACGTGTACCCGTATACGTGCCGGTGTATTGTCGTGTAGAATATAACGCGTTTTGGCAGTATATTTATATTCTGGCTATCATTGGACGATTTTAGACAGTTTAGGAAGGATATGTGGGAATTATATAAGTAAAGACTATTTCAATTAACCATCTAATTTTCATATACCCTTCCTAATCTGAATAAAATCGTCAAATAATATCCAGAAAACAGAACAGAAATGCGTAATCGGAGTTTGCATGCATACAGTACGTCTAGAATATATGTTTCACTAAGATTGGAGTATCCATAAACTGGCTACTCTTTTATTCAGTTTCAATTGAATGGCTATTAGTAGTGATAGTTCGTTACGGGAAGATAATTATATTTCCAAAGCACGTTATTATACCCTACAGTCGCAAGTATTCAAACTGTTATTCAATACTGATCTGAACTTACATCAGTTCGAGGTGGGAATCACTAATAGATTAAGAAATAATAACACCGGAGTTCAGAGGTTTATAAAATATTCAGAGTTTATGATTATCTGTCGAATTATTCCAACCTCGTTGTATTAGGAGAAAATATTATACAACCATGCTAATAACAATATAATTAATAATAATAATCATATTAATAACAATTATAGCAATAACAATGATAAAGGGAAAAAAAAGAATACATTATCAAAAAGGGAGACATTGCATAATAACACAAGTTTCAAGTTAATTAAATTTCCAAGGAGCTTACATTGCAGGAAAAAAACTGAGTCCGACGCAGCGAAAGAAAAAATGCGCCAATGAAGTCGTCAAGATGAAAAAGGAAAGAAAACGGAGATATATTAGGGATTCTAGTGATCACGAATATTCTCCGACGTTTGGGCCTGTAAAAATTATAGAGATTGAAGTTGACTGTATTAACCCATTCAGTACCAGGGACATCGTTTTCATTACTGTCTGGCAACTATTAGACGATTTTATTCAGTTTCAGAAGGGCCTAACTCAATTAACAGGCTTCGAACTATTTCACTTAACCATATTTACTACCACAGATCCTTCTTAAGCAGCACAACACCCACTAAACCTAGCTAGACGATAATTAAAAAGACGTCACCGGTACAGTAGAGGTTAACCCTGTCAAAATACGAGAATGCGTTTCGTCCTTTTGTTCGGGCTATTAGTAGAAGATTATATTTTGCTTAGGAAGGAATTGTGGTTGTCGGAGAGTTAAGGGAGCTCACCTCGCGTTTTTTCTCTGTCTCTTCCTCTCTCTTTGGCTTGTATCCATTCGGCCCCATTCAGCCTACTGTTTTAAGACGTTTACCCCCATCCAGGTGTCAATATTTTGTTGGCGAGTGGTAGCGAGCCAGCATATGTATATTTTTGTTTTGACAGCAAGCTAAATTTGTACATTTTTCGATAGAAACATGTCTCCGGCGAAGCCGGATTTTTTCATGCAATGCTGGTTCGCTATCGCTCGCCAGGAAGAAATCGACACCTGGATGGGGATAAACGTCTTAAAACAGTTGACTGAATGGGGTCAAATGGATAAAAGTCAGAGAAAGAGAGAAAAGGAGAGAAAGATACAAAAAGCCGGTTACCCCCCTTAATTGGGATTGAATTTACCACTTTAATTCCTAGAGTGCTGTCCAAAGCTGAAGAAAATCGTGTGAGTGAAGCCAAAATTAAATTAAATCTCCTTAAGAATGAGAAACGAATTTAAGCACTGAATACATATAATAATTAGGAAATGCATATATTTTTTGATAGAGGTAATATTGAAAGATATATTTTTCAATTCAAACATAAAAGAATAACGGTTTTCGCATTTTTGAAGGAAGATTGAATTCCTAAATTAGAAGGAGATGTACATGCAGTTGTGCAGTTAACTAACGGAGAACACAGGTAAGACTTATTTATGTCAGGTTAATGAGAGCAAGAATATTGTCAAATAATTATGAGAGTTTAACATAGATTTTAATAGTTATAAATTACTTTTAAGAACGTTTAAAGTAAGTTTAAACATATTTCAATATACTGTACGTGACAATATTGTGTAAAATAAAAAGTCAGAGGAAGATAAAAACAAACAATTAGGTTAGATAGATTTTCAATTAAATTAAATTAACAGTTAAGGAACAGTAAACAAAAATATGTAACCACATAAAAGTCTTAGATACGAAACAGGAGTAATATATTGATAACATTGGTTTGACCCATGGCGCTGGGAGAAACCTCACTCTAATGTCAAATTGTATATATATATATATATAATATATGATATGTTTTAACAGATATCATGTTTGTTTTCTAGGATCGTTGGTGTTTCACCTGATGATGAACAGAGTTGTTCGAAATATTTCAGGTTTATGAAGTTAGGATTATGTAATATTCTTGTAAATCTTGTTATTGTTTTCAATTATTAACTTATAGTCTAGCAGTTTTAAGTAAAGTATTATGTAGAATTGTCTCATTAAACTTGTTTAAATAGATCCATATATTAAATATATAATATATATATATACATTATACAGGGTGTCCCAGGAGGAAAGGGCATAACTTTGGGAAATGATAGAATAAAATATTCTAAGCCTAAAATTAATGTTCTATAACAAAAAGTCCAAATCTCGACCGGTATAGAGATATTGCATTTTGAATGTAGCATTTTCTTCAGTATTTCCCCATAAGGCTGTCCTAGCTGTCCTAGTGCCTACTACACCTCCATGTTTCTACAATTATTTGACCATGTTATTTTAAAGATACTATAATTCTGTAAATTGCAAAATTATTATAGACATATTAGCTCACTTTGGAGTAGTTGGAAACTATTTGACATGGAAGAGTCCATTACAGTGATGCGGGGGAGGACAATATAAACCCTTCAATATCTTTTTAACGGTTGAAATTTGGACTTTTTGTTATAGAATATTTTATGCTTAGAATTCCTTGTTCTATCATTTCCCAAAGTTTTGCCCTTTCCTCCTGGGACACCCTGTATATACAGTATATATATATATATATATATATATTTTTTTTTTTTCTTCTATATTCCAAGTTACATCCTCTCGGGCATAGGCTGAGAGCCTTAACATTCACCGCTTTACAATGAACAGTGAAGCCCGTGAGGTCTTGTTCCAGTCTAGGGAGTGAGACATGTGAAGCACGTAGAGTACAACGAGCACCTGCCATCTTGTCTTCACATGAGGCACGGTGCTCACTCATGGCCCGAAACGACCCCATCTCTGAAGCAACCTCGTTCCCGTGCTTCACTGTCTCACCCCCTACACTCGGACTCTCACACTTACACACACACAACGCCACCTGTTGAGCAGATAACTCGCCAGGCATTGCACCCCTATAGCATATTTTGAATATGGGAATATTCATACAGTGCTATTTAATCAGGGAACAATGCGGGTATTTTATTGACGTTTCGGTGGGCTTGTACTAATGCACTGATACTAGGTACAGCACAAATTCCATCCCAATAATATCTTCCCATTGATACATCGGGATTTGAACCCGGGACCTTTGGATTACCAGGCCAGTGGCAAGACCACTCCACCACACCTCCCCCATATATATACCGGGTATATATATATATATATATATATATATATATATATATATATATATATATATATATATATATACAGTATATATAATATAATACTGTACATATATTTATATATATATGTATTTTTTTTTCTATGTGATTGAGGGAGGCAAAAGGCAGAACAGCCTATAGCGAGTGCCTCCCCTATAGTTGAAAGAGTGACAGGGCCAAAATCAAGGGATGTTCAAGCCAAAATGCCTGGACACACGGAGTTTGAAGCAATTTAAGTCATAGGAAGAGGGAAAGACTGATTCTGGTTGAGAGTTCCAGAGCTCAACTGTTGAGTAGAAGAAAGACTGAGAGTAATGTTTCACTCTCGGGTTGGAGAGTTGCACAGAATAGGGGTGGGATTGAGTTGCAAGACGGGTACCACGTGCCCTACGTAAAGGAGGTGGTATACACTGGGAAAGCTCTGAGGAACACTGATTATTATAGTAGCGATAGAATAGCGAGAGAGATGCAACATTGCGGTGGAGAGAGAGAGATTGCAGAGAGTTGGTGAGTGAACGGGAGTTAATGATATGAAAGGCCTTCCTTTCAACTTTGTCTAGGAGAGCGGTGTGAGAGGAACCTCCCCACACATGTGAACAATACTCAATACAAGGATGCACTATGCCCCTGTACAGAGCAAGAAGCTGTGCAGGGGAAAAGAACCCCCTAAGGTGGTTGAGCACACCCGGCTTCTGGAAGGCTGCCTTAGCAAGACTGATAATATGGTCCTTCCAACTGAGAGCAGAAGAAAAAGAGACACCAAGAATATTGAGAGAAGATGAAGGATTGATTTTTGTATTGTTGAAGAATAAGGGATAGTCCGCTGGGAGTTCCTTGCGGGTAGATAGATGGATAAATTGGGTTTTGGAAGCATTAAAGGTAACAAGGTTTTCTCTGCCCCAATTGGAGATAGTATTTAGATCAGAATTTAAGAGTTCTATGGCTTCATTAAGTTTGTCGTTGAGGAATTGCTGGCTGGGGCGTTCTGAAAAAACTTATTGAATAGTGTAAGGTTGAGTCGTCTGGCGTATGAATGGATGGGAATTGAGGTACAGTTGAGATAATTTATAAAAATTAGAAAGAGAATAGGAGATAGGACAGAGCCCTGAGGAACACCAGAGTTTATAGGGTGAGGAAGTGAACAATGGCCGTCCACAACCGCGGCTATAGAACGACCGGGAAGGAAATTAGAGACAAAGTCACAGATGGAGGGATAGAAACCGAAGGAGGGTAGTTTAGAAATTAAAGATTTGTGCCAGACTCTATCAAAGGCTTTCGATATGTCTAGTGCAATAGAAAAAGTCTCACCGAAGTTCCAAAAGATGGATGACCAAGAGTTAGTAAGATATGAAAGAAGATCACCAGTAGAGCGACCCTTAAGGAAGCCATACTGGCGATCTGAGAGCAGATTATGAGAAGAGAAATGCTTAAGAAATTTGGAAGCAAGAATAGATTCAAAAACTTTAGAAAGACAAGAGATGAGAGCAATTGGACGATAGTTGGAGGGTTGAGAGCGGTCACCCTTCTTTGGGACAGGTTGAATGTGAGCAAACTTCCAGCATGAAGGGAAGACGTTAGACGTTACTCCTTTGTACAGAGATGAAAGAGTTTGCCTAGGCAGGGAGTCAGCACGGTAGCACAGTTTTTGAGAACAAGAGGAGGAACACCGTCCGGACCGTACGCCATATTAGTATTAAGCCCAGAGAGGGTAGAAAGTACATCTTTAGAAGAGATTAGGATATTAGGCATAAGTAAGAGAGAGGAGGGTGGAGAAGGAGGAATAGCACCGGAATCATCCAAGGTGGAGTTTCTAGCAAAGGTTTGAGCGAAGAGTTCAGCTTTGTCAGAGGAAGAAGTGATGGTTGTGCCATCAGAATGGGAAAGGGGAGGGAAAGACGAGGAAGAGAAATTGTTGGAGAGGTTTTTGGCTAGATGCCAGAAAGCTTGGGAAGAGCTAGAGTTGGATAGTTCAGTGCATTTATTATTGATGATATATATATATGTATATATATAACCACGGACAGTCTGAAGGAGAGTCCATGCATGGGAATAGTAATCAAAACATTTGCATATGTACTCTGGAACATGGGCCCTACGACTTGATATGAAATGGACTCACGTCCTGACTGTCCGCGAACATTATTTTATTCTCATAGCAATTGATTTTTCGATTCTTAACACTATCTTGTCCCATGTCATATGGGTTACTATGATTTTTTTTTTTTTTATTATTATTGAAGAATAACTTTCAAATATGTATTAGGAAGATAACCCATTGTTTTGGCAGGAGGGTGCATTGATACGTTTATCAATTAAAACCGAAAATAAATATATTAATAAATATATGAAAATATACATATTAAAATAGTATATACAAACCCATAACAGTAATGTTCGTATTTCTATTACACAAGATATATTATAGCATATGAAATGTGTTGTGGAGAAATATCTGGAGAAGGGACAAAAGTTGTATGCTGCCTTTATGGACTTGGAGACTTGGAGAAAGCCTAAAACAGAGTTGATGGAGAAGGTCTGTGGAAAGTATTGAGAATATTCGGTGTAGCTGTATTGGGAAGTTCCTGAAAGCGGTGAAGAGTATGTATGAGGGTGTAAAGGTGGCAGTACGTGTGGAGAATGAACCGAGCAATTTTTTTTTTTCAATGAATATAGGGTTGAGGCAAGGGTGTGGGATGTCCCCATGGTTGTTCAATAGTATATGGATGGAGTCATGAACAAAATAGAAGGCAGAGAAGTGGATGTTGGTGTACCGCTGATAAGGGAAGGAAACAAGTGCAAGTTGCCTTTACTGCTGTTTGTCGATGATACAGTTCTGATGAGAGATAGTGAGTGGGAGTTACAGGGTCTGGTATTATGCTTGGAACAGTGTGAAAAACGGAATCTGAGGGTAAATGCGGGAAAGAGTAAGGTTATGGTCTTAGAATGTGGTGCAGTCACAGAGTGCGAGGTGAGTTTCAACAGTCAGGTTGTGGAGAATGTAAGCTCATTTATGTATTTGGACATATGGGAGTATGAATGAAGAAGTGCAGGGGAGGGTGCAGCAGTGGAATAGGGTTGTAGAATGCTGAAAGCAGTAACAAGCAAAAGGGTGGTCAGCATGGAAGTAAAGACCCGTAAACCCACAACAATAGTCTTAAAAACAGTGACAGGAAAGGAAATGTGGAAAACAATTGGTGTGACCCATATCGATAATAAGAGATCATGATTAATGTAAACAGTAACAATAGAATAGTGATTACCATGAGTTTGCCCATGTTAAATTTAATACAGTCACGAAAATTTCAAAATAGATGACCCACCCACCCACACACACACACACGTGATAAACGGCAAAGATGATAATTGTGATCCATGGCCCTGTTAAAAGGTCGTGTTTATAGTCGTATTTAGATAATATATAAATATAGATTAATAATCGAATGAAAAGTAGCCTATGTGATTGAAAAAATAAATATAAAAAATAACCCCACAAATATAGTCTAAAAACGGGACAGGAATGATGAAATACGAGGGAGGGAGGCATGACAAATGGCCCTGTTGAGAATTCGTATATATATTATATGGCAACATATATAAGATAGAAGTCGAGATAGATAGATAGATAGATATAGGGAGATAGATATAGATAGATAAATAGATACTGTAGATAGATAGATAGATATAGATAATCGTATAAATATGTTCTTAAAATATAACGGACACTAACTTTATTAAAATTGAAAATCGTGAGGCCGTAAACATGTATAGAGGAAAATGTATAAACAAAACTGAATAAGGATGTATCCTATCCAAATACAACACTAAATAACTAAATTACACAAATAGTCTTACGGGGGTAGTAATTATATTTTGGTCTATTTATTTATTTATCTATATATATTTTTAGTTTCTTCGCTAGACCTCCATCAAGATTAAAAGAACACCCACTAGACCCCCTTTTAAGATAAATTTGTACATTTTGGGGTAGAAAAATGTCCATGCCGAAGGCCGGTTCCTCCTAATATTACAGGCTAATTGAATGAACTTCTTACAATCTCAAAACTAATGGGACTAAACATAAGGGAGAATGCGTCCAGAGAAAGCCACTATCTCCCCCTTTGCTAACAACACTCGGGGCTGTTCAGCCAGGCAAAAACACTCATACTAGCCCCAGCCAAATCTACAGCGACCCTTCTCACAAACTGGATGCTAGAACATAGTCATATCCCCCACCTCACCTTAAACAACTTCCCTGTCACACACACACACACACACACACACACACACACACACATACACACACACACACACACACATACACACCTGGTCCTTGTGATCCTGGTGATAAGTTGAGGACGTCTGGTCGTCCCTCGGTCAAGCTGATGCACCACCGCCAGTAGTAGTCATCCACCGCTCGTCCCCGTCCCCAGTGGAAGATACGGGGACCAGTAGATGGACTGTCCATGGTAGACAGATCGTTAATAAAATTACCATCTGCCCTCATCAGGGCAAGCTGATCAGGAATGCTGTTACTCAGTGCCCTGATGTTGTAGTGGGGCATTTTTGGCTGGTCAGGGACACTTTTGAGGAACCTGTCCAGCACCCTCTTGAACTGGTCAGCCGAGGAGCACTCTGCATCACGCACATATCTTGGCAGCGCGTTAAAGAGTGCTGGGCCCCGGTATGATATTGAGGTCATTCTCTGAGTCACCACTCTGGCCAAGGCTCTATTATTGATGTTTCCCAATTCACAGAGCTTGCCTCGCCTCTTGCTGATTTTCTCACTTATTTTCGACTCATTTTTAAAGTTTGGGACATGGCCATTTAGTATTTTCCAAACGTAGATTATGATGTACCGCTCACGCCGTCGCTCCAACGAGTACAATTCAAGTGCTTTAAGTCTTCCCCAGTAGTCGAGATGTTGCACGGAGGAGATCTTGTTTGTAAATGTACGTTGGACGCCTTCAAGTGATTGTCGTTCTCCAACCCTCCACGGGTCCCAGAGTTGGCAGCAGTACTCGAGGATTGGCATTATTAGAGATTTGTATAATGTTATCATTGATTTGTTTTCCCTTGTGGCAAACGTCCGTAGAATCCAACCCATTTGATTGCGAGCAGAACGGACTATGTCTTGGATGTGTTTGGTAAATGTTGCATCACTGCTTATTGTTACCCCTAGATCTTTAATATTAGCCACTGAATTGATACGGTTTCCATCATGGGTTGAGTACACAGTATTTTCTTTTAGTTTGATATCAGGTCCATATCTAATTAGGTCAAATTTGCAGCTATTAAAAGACATGTTATTATTTTCCGCCCAGTGGTACAGCACATTCAGATCCTGCTGGAGTGATGCTGCATCGTTTTCATTCTTCAATCTTCCAGACACCCGTGTATCGTCGGCAAAAGATGAAACTAGAGCCATCTGAACCTCGGCATCTATGTCTGACAAAGAGTATTAGGAACAATATTGGTCCAAGAACAGAACCTTGGGGAACTCCACTGGTCACGTTTGAATCTGTAGACACACATCCACCAACTGCTACAGACTGGACTCTATCTCTGAGGAAGGCACTTATCCAACGTCCTACACGTCCACTGATCCCGAGTTTCTGAATCTTATGGAGGAGGACGTCATAATCGACTTTATCAAAGGCCTTCTCGAAGTCAAGGTACACCACATCCAGGTTGGCTATATCCTACAGTGTTTGCTGAATATGATCATGGTGCTCCAGCAATTGAGACAAACAGGACCTCCCTCCTCTGAAGCCATGTTGTCCACTGTTCATCTTATTGTTGTTTTCTAAGAAAAACACCATTTGCTTACTGATAACTTTCTCAAATATCTTGATAATGTGAGAAGTCAGTGCAATCGGTCGGTAGTTCTTGGGTAGGGATCTTGGTCCTCCTTTGTAGATTGGGGTAATCTCTGCAGTCCTCAATAATATTGGTATAGTTCCCCGTCTCATAGATGCCTTCCACAGCATGTATAGTGGGACTAAAATCTCTGAAGCGCACTCTTTCAGGAGGATTGCTGGAAATTGATCGGGTCCAGCCGCAGAGTTTGCTTTAAGCTCACCTATTGCTTCAGCAATATCACTTGGTTGGAAGTAGATGTCCTCCAGTTGAGGTGGCTGCCCAATAGAATTGAAGAAAATATCTGGGTCATTGATTCTGTGCATCTCTTTTGGCTGACTAAATACTTTTTCATATTGACCTCTCAGTGTCTCGCAGATCTGTTGTGGATTGCTGATGACTTCTCCATCTGTGGCGACGAGAGGACCAATACTTGCTTTCACTGTGGCTCGTTTCTTAACATACTTGAAGAAATACTTATAGTTTGTCCGAATGGCTTCAACCGCTGATTTCTCATCTTTGGCTCTTTCATTCTTGTGAGACTCCCTCAGCTGTTCCTCCAGTTGTTTCACCTTGTCCTGCATGCTTCTTCTGTCATGGTCATTGTTACATGTTTTTATTCCGGAGTTTAGTTTGCTCCTTTTCCTCATGATTGTTTTCCTCTTGTGACGCCTGCCAGCATTGGCAGAATCGCCTCCTGGTAGCCACTAGCGCTCGCCAGGGCAGTGAAATGGGCTACAGTCTATCTACAATGTTGTACTTTTTTTCTTGTGAATCGTCATGTCACAGGCAGTATAGAAGTGGTCTTTATTTTCGCCTGTGACAATGCATTCTATTTTATATCATCAGTTATAAGTTTAATGGATAAGACTGAATGATACAGCTAGAGAGTGTGAGTGAGTAAGTGCAGGAGGCAGAGGGTAGTCGCTTAGTGATAAGTGTTGTCTCGGTGACGTCATGCAACGGCCGGGCCCTATGAGTGGCTGGCCGCCTTGCAGTCCTCCTGCCGCGTCAGGAAGTGGTCCCCCGCACTCCCTGCTGTCTTTGTGCCTTCCTTGCTCAGAGCTTGCCTGACCAGCATACCCTTAACATCTCCCTTGCCACCTGTCCCCGACTTCTACCTATAGAACACTTTCTCTCTCTCTCAACTTCTTACCTCTCATTCTTCCAATCTATTTAACATCATAACTCCCCTTTGGTTCTGCACGATTTCATATATCGGCCATCGTATTATATGCTGAAGCTCTCAGATATTACATGTTTAGTTAGGCATTTTGGAAGGGTTACCATTTTGTCTGTATGGGTTCGACACACTCGCGGTGTCTCCCTACCTATCTCTTGGTTGTCTGCTGGGCTATTTAATGCTAGACTGGGGTAAGGCTACAGGTGTTGTGATTTCCGATGTGTACCAGGTTTTGTTGAACCTGTACAATCGCAACGGATACGTGGGAAGCCTAGGTTGTCTTTCTGACTGTGTACCTTGTGAGTTTAGCCTTGTGTTGTGAGTGAGGGCTTTTGCCTCTACCACCCAACACTTTGCTAACTCGTTTTGTTTTGACTTGAAGAGGGTCGCCAGGAGAGAACCAGATACTAGCGATCTGGATCTCTCAAGAGAGCACCCCGTCATTTAACGTAATTTGGCCGCACAGCCTTAAGGACTTCGCTAGGCTACGAGCCGCTTGCTCAGCCATTGTTTCCTAGCCTACGACATCCCAGCTAGACTTTATTCGCCTAGTAGACACCCGATTAGGATTATAAGCTCTTATGTTATGTATGCAGCATTTTTATTCACGTTGATTGTAAGCCTTGGTTGTTGTTGAGTTGCACAACCCGAGCATGCTTTTGCGTTGCCTGAGGAAGTACTTCTTTTGTTGTTGGAGATAATACTATTGCGCATTTATCATTATTCCCGTGCCAGTTAACACTGTATGTCCATACACTTGTCATATCTAGTTCCTGCTTTATATAACAGTTCAAAATCCGATTCGATCATGTTAAGCAGCATCAGACTTTCTTCAGAAGATTCCTGTTCGATGCTTTAGGACTTTCGTTCACTTTCTTTAATATAGGAGTGACAATTTATTATTTTTTAGAGTAACTTTAATTATACCTTCTTCTTGTTTGCATTAAATAATTCCAGTGATTTAATTAAGCTATCTATCTTTTTCCTTGTATACATTATTAATGTAATTGTATGTTGTTGTGATCAGGCTGTATCAGAGATCATCAGCCTGTAGTAGTAGTGCATTTATACCGAGTTTTAGGATACCCCGCTATCGCAGATTTAACTCTGGAGGGTATAGGTGTTTTTGTGTGCCGGCATTATAAGTTCGAGGGTTGGATCTAGTGTTACCGTTGTGGCTGTGTGCCTTTCTAGTCCAGTGATTAAGAGCCCTTGTTTTATACGAGTCCCGGTCATAACAAATGGCGACCTTGCTCAGGATTTTGTGAACTTAGAGAAATATTGCAGGAGTGTTGTGGTCATTTGTTTTTGTTTAAAGGAATATAGTGGACACGGAATTTTTTATGGCAAGTAGTATAACACTTAAGAGTCTTCAAGCATTTTTGAGTGAATAGTGCTGCATGAGAGTTTAGGTATTTTTTTATAAATGTTGAGAATTTTCGGTGGACATTATGTCGGACGATGGATCAGTACATAGTGAGAGCACAGGCGAGGAGGTGGAGAAGGTGGAGATGCCTAGGGGCGCTCGGGTGGTAAACAGTGAGGAGGGTGCTCGGATATTTTTGGAGGAGCCGGTGTCAGTGGATCGTGTGTCGGGGCTAGACCGGTACGGACTACAGTGTGTAGCCGTGGTTTTAGGCTTTCCCGGTACTAGCAGTTTGTCGAGAGGTGAGCTGGTTACCTGTGTGCTCGGTGGGGTGCGTGGGGCTTCGGGTGGAGCGGGAGCTGGGGCACCTTCTGCCCAGCCCCCATTCCACTCGACTCCTACCATGGCGCCCCCTCGGGCTCCGGAGCCGGGTACGTTCCCGCAGACCGATGCCCGCTGGCGGTTGGGCATGTCTCTAGGTGATTCATGGGGTGGGTCCCCAATAGTAGCACCCCCTCCTCAGGGTTTGTCTGCCGAGATGTTGTTTCTGCTCGAACTCGCCAAACTTAAGCTTCAGGCTGAGGAGAGAAAGTCCATACGTGAGCAGTAGCAGTAGCAGCGAGAGGTTGAGTCTGAGGAGAGAAAAGCCAGGTACTGTGCAGACATAGATCTTGAGAAGTCTCTGGTGGAGTCGACAGGGCAGCGTCTTGGTTCTGGGAATCGAGGTCTTGATCAGTCTTTATCGCACCTGCTCAAGTTGGTCCCTGTATTTGATGAGTCGGGTGTCACTGAATTTTTTATGCGTTTTGAGAAGAAGTGCCGGGAGCACCAATGGCCCGAGGTTAAGTGGGCAGCCCTTGTTTCCTCTAGGTTGGTTGGCAAAGGACTCAAGGCATATGATGCGTTGCCCTTGGAGTCTTGCGTCGATTATGAGGTATTGAAGGAAGCTGTTCTGCGGGCGTACGAGTTACAACCAGAGACGTACAGATTGAAGTTCCGGGGTGTAACGAAGGGTCGTGAGTGCACCTTTCTTGAGCATGCCCGGGATCTGTACGATGCATTTATAAACTGGCTGCGTTCTGAGAAGGCATCGACGTTTGAGGAGTTGGAACAGCTGATGCTTCTCGAACAATATTTCAAGTGTACGGGCAGCGATCTGACGTTGAATCTTAAAGAAAAGAACCCGAAAACTCTTCAGGAGGCAGCTGAGATGGCTGACCGTAGGCTATCGCTGATTCGTGGGTGCGGGTCTGCACAACGGAACGATGCAGGTAACAAGGGGCGCAACACTCCCCCCCCCCCCCCGAGTCAGTGATACACCATATAACCATAACAACAAGAGCAATGATATTAAAACGGACCATAAACCTTGTACCGTCCCGTTTGGAAACGGTCAGGGCCCTTCCCCACCTCAAGGGAAGCCCAAGGGGGAGTTAGAGTATTTTCATTGTCATGAGAAGGGTCATTTTGCAAGAGCCTGTCCAAGCAAGCCAGCTAATGCAGTTGTGTCTTTGGCGCGCAACATTGGGTTGTCCCTGAAGTCGTCTGAGTTTGCCCGGGGTATAACGTCAGAGGCTGGGACACAGCCAGTGGAGAAGAATCCGGAAGGCTCGAACTCTGTCCGCGATGTCTTTTGTGACCATCGAGGGCGTGGCTTCGTGAAGTGGGCTGGTAAGAAGCATGGAGTTGAGCTGTTGCGAGACACGGGTGCCTCTCAGACTTTGATGAAGAACTTTACTGGTAGACCAATAAACGCGGCACGGGTGGTTGTGGTGAAAGGTATCAATGCTATCAGGTCATACCCGTTGGTCAGGATGGAACTGGAGGTAGATGGTGTGATACGAGAATTGGATGTTGGAATTGTGGAGAATTTGCCTGTTGGGGGCGTCGACCTCCTTCTCGGCAACGACTTTGCGGTGCCTACTTCTGAGGTTTCACCCTTAGTCGTTGACGAGAAGCCGGACGACGTGAGTAGGGAGGAACAGGAGTGGGTAGAGAAGCGTCAAGTACAACCTATGGCGTGCATTGTTACAAAATCTCTTGCATCCAAAGTGTCACAGCCTATTCCTCAGTCTTCTGATCAACGGAGGAACGGTTGGAAGAAGACGGCTAATGTTGGTAAAAGTTTGGAGAGTTTAGTACCAGCAGCTCTTCTTGGCGACTCAGTATTGGCACCATTGTTGGAGTCTGGAGAAGCCCCAGGACCTGTCACAGCTAGTGAGGAGGTAGGGCAGGAAGAGACTCGGAGGCAGCAACGTTACACACAGAGAGAAAAAAGGTTTGATATTGGGGGAGGACATGGGTTGCTTCGGAAGCATTTAGACAGGTTGGCTCCTCGGATATTAGTAAACTGCAGTTGGAGGATCCGGAAGTTCAGAAGTGTGGTAATGGTGCTGTTGAGATCGAACAAGAGGACGGGGAAACATTTCATGTGAACCTGTTGGAGGAGTTTGTGAGGCAATCACCTGAGCTGCCTACTGTCCCTGCGTTGGTCTGCAGCGGCCAAGGTGGAGAAGGAGAGGGGCGCACAGGTGGAGGAGAGTAGGGATTGTCATGTCTCGGCGGAGTAGTGGGCGGGGGACACGAGTCTGGTGGCTGTGGAAGCGCTAGAGCACCTGCCTGAGCAGCAGTATGCAGCACTCCAGCACCAGCTCGGTTCATACCCCACTGGTCGTGCCAAGCACCCGAGCCTCACAACTCAGGCGGTGCAAGATGTTCCGCGGGCAGGTCACTTGAATGTTGGCAGACCGTTAGCCTCGTTGTTTCGGTGGTTCAAGGTGGGCGACAAGGCTTGGATATGGTTGTCAGGTCAGGGTCGACCCATGGCTGCCAAGGGTGGTGGTCAGAAGGAGGACATTGAGCAGATTGGTGAGGTTGGCTGTGGAGTGGATGTGCCCGGTCGTCGCTATAGCCTCCCAATGCTGCTCTAGTCGAATGCAACAGCCCTACCATAGACCGACTGTATCTGGCCATGTCGCTAAAAGCGGTGATGCTGCGCCGGCAGATGTAGTCGTAAGGAATGCGGGGGTGCGCATGTACGGTATCGGCGGGGAAGCCTTAGCAATAATGAACTATGGGAGTGACTTCACAGGTGGTACTGATTGTCCCTCTCATGACCTGGCTGTTCTAGAGACGAAGGTGGAGAAGGAGGGAGACTACAGGTTAGAAGCTGCAGTCTCGGCTGGGTTGTGGGAGGGCACTATGCATGTTGTTCTGCGAGATAAGTTGTTTACTAGGCTGTGGCAGTGCATTCACATGTTTGTTGCTTCTCCAGGCCTGATGTACGGGGTAGAATCCGACAGGCAGGCTGGAGATAGTGCAAGGCTCAGTTTTATTCCCTACCGTATAAATCCTGCTCGACAGCCTGTGGTGCAAGCAGAGCTGGATTACGTGTTGACGAAGGGTCTGAGGGATAAGGAATGTCGTGAGTGGTCGTTGCCTGTAACTTTACAACCTGTGTTAAGTGGCAAGATCAGTGTGTGTGTTGATTGCATGAGTGGGTGTGAATTATCCCTGACAGACGCCTATACCTTATCGAGAGTTAACGATACCATAGACCGCATCGGGGCTGTATCGCCTATCACGAAGGTAGAACTAGTGAAAGGTTATTGGCAGGTCCCGTTGCCGGAAAGAGCGAAGAGAAGTGCCAGTCTTGTGATGAATTGGGCAGGTTATCAGTGTCAGGTGTTGTTGTGCTGCCGGAACACAAGTTGGATGTGTGGCATGCTAAGGGCACTGATAATGTTTTGGCTGATTGTTTGTCACGGGAGGGTTTGTTTGCAGGAGAACCCTCGCAGTTCAGTCAGTGTGTGTTGAGAGTGGAGTAAAATTGGCTTGCCCCTGTAGAGCAGCCGCCAAAAAAACAACATTAAAATTAAATAAAAAAAATCACATAAAAACTCTTTCTTTTGATAGTTAATTGTAAGCTGCCTATGTTATAGCTAAAGTCCTAAGTTGAACCTGTCTTTCACTTAGGAGGCTGGGCTCTGTGAAGCTCGCTCAGGGAGCATAGTAGGCTAAACTATACTATTATGTTTGGGAGGGGTTATAAGATGTTCTTTATGTTGATATGTTATTTTATGTAAGCTTTGCACTTAATTTCTGGTGGAGTGGCTATGTGTGACGGGTCTTGTCGGCATTCTGCCTTGTCAGATATCGCGCTCGCCTAATGTTGAGCGTCCTATATCTTGGGCGGGGTGTGACGCCTGCCAGCGTTGGCAGAATCGCCTCCCGGTAGCCACTAGCGCTCGCCAGGGCAGTGAAATGGGCTACAGTCTATCTACAATGTTGTACTTTCTTTCTTGTGAATCGTCATGTCACAGGCAGTATAGAAGTGGTCTTTATTTTTGCCTGTGACAATGCATTCTATTTTATATCATCAGTTATAAGTTTAATGTATAAGACTGAATGATACAGCTAGAGAGTGTGAGTGAGTAAGCGAAGGAGGCAGAGGGTAGTCGCGTAGTGATACGTGTTGTCTCGGTGACGTCATGCAACGGCCGGGCCCTATGAGTGGCTGGCCGCCTTGCAGTCCTCCTGCCGCATCAGGAAGTGGTCCCCCCACACTCCCTGCTGTCTTTGTGCCTTCCTTGCTCAGAGCTTGCCTGACCAGCATACCCTTAACATCTCCCTTGCCATCTGTCCCCGACTTCTACCTATAGAACACTTTCTCTCTCTCTCAACTTCTTACCTCTCATTCTTCCAATCTATTTAACATCATAACTCCCCTTTGGTTCTGCACGATTTCATATATCGGCCATCGTATTATATGCTGAAGCTCTCAGATATTACATGTTTAGTTAGGCATTTTGGAAGAGTTACCATTTTGTCTGTAGAGGTTCGACACACTCGCGGTGTCTCCCTACCTATCTCTTGGTTGTCTGCTGGGCTATTTAATGCTAGACTGGGGTAAGGCTACAGGTGTTGTGATTTCCGATGTGTACCAGTTTTGTTTTAACCTGTACAATCGCAACGGATACGTGGGAAGCCTAGGTTGTCTTTCTGACTGTGTACCTTGTGAGTTTAGCCTTGTGTTGTGAGTGAGGGCTTTTGCCTCTACCACCCAACACTTTGCTAACTCGTCTTGTTTTGACTTGAAGAGGGTCGCCAGGAGAGAACCAGATACTAGCGATCTGGATCTCTCAAGAGAGCACCCGTCATTTAACGTAATTTGGCCGCACAGCCTTAAGGACTTCGCTAGGCTACGAGCCGCTTGCTCAGCCATTGTTTCCTAGCCTACGACATCCCAGCTAGATTTTATTCGCCTAGTAGACACCCGATTAGGATTATAAGCTCTTATGTTATGTATGCAGCATTTTTATTCACGTTGATTGTAAGCCTTGGTTGTTGTTGAGTTGCACAACCCGAGCATGCTTTTGCGTTGCCTGAGGAAGTACTTCTTTTGTTGTTGGAGATAATACTATTGCGCATTTATCATTATTCCCGTGCCAGTTAACACTGTATGTCCATACACTTGTCATATCTAGTTCCTGCTTTATATAACAGTTCAAAATCCGATTCGATCATGTTAAGCAGCATCAGACTTTCTTCAGAAGATTCCTGTTCGATGCTTTAGGACTTTCGTTCACTTTCTTTAATATAGGAGTGACAGTTTATTATTGTTTAGAGTAACTTTAATTATACCTTCTTCTTGTTTGCATTAAATCATTCCAGTGATTTAATTAAGCTATCTATCTTTTTCCTTGTATACATTATTAACGTAATTGTATGTTGTTGTGATCAGGCTGTATCAGAGATCATCAGCCTGCAGTAGTAGTGCATTTATACAGAGTTATAGGATACCCCGCTATCGCAGATTTAACTCTGGAGGGTATAGGTGTTTTTGTGCGCCGGCATTATAAGTTCAAGGGTTAGATCTAGTGTTACCGTTGTGGCTGTGTGCCTTTCTAGTCCAGTGATTAAGAGCCCTTGTTTTATACGAGTCCCGGTCGTAACACTCTCACGTGGGATGGTTGCTTTGTAGCAGGCCTTCCGGAGAGGAGTATACTTTTTTACAATCTCGAGGGTGGTTGAGATGATTCTGTTGTACTTTTCATCAACTGAAGCACTTTCAATTTCACACACACACACACACACACACACACACACACACACACACACACACACACACACACACACACACACACACACACACACACCACACACACACCACACACACACACACACACACACACACACACACACACACACACACACACACACACACACACACACACACACACACACACACATACACACACACACACACACACACACACACACACACACACCACACACACACACACACACACACACACACACACACACACACACACACACACACACACACACACACACACACACACACACACACACACACACACACACACACACCTTGGTGTAACATACGATACACCAATGTCATTTAAACAACATATTACGAACATCAAAAGCAAACTGACACCAGGACTAACGCCTTCAAGTCACTTGCCCACACAACATTTCTACATAACAAAGAAACTACATCACAGTATACAAACAAAATATACATTCAGTGATGGAATATGCTAGTCCTGCTTGGGCCTCAAACCTTTCTGAAACTCCCTACATACCATACCGAACAAAGCCCTCACAATAATCACTGGCTGTACAGCTACCACACCTTTACCAGGAAACCAACATCCTAAAAATAAAGGATCACCTTGATATGAGAGGCACATAATTTCTCGCTGCAGCCTCCACAAACCAACACCTCGCACTACACTACATGGCAGAACATCCACACACACCAAGAAACATCAAAACAACACCTAGCACTCGTTATCTTACACAAATACTGTCATCACTCCACCCTCGCCCACCCTAAGCCAGCCTCCAGAAGAATATCCATACCCAAATCACCCAACGATCCATCCAGTCACTCAAAAACAACACTCGGCTACATGCACGGCCCCCTGAAATCCATCCCTCGGAAACTCTTCTTTCCCATGAGGACAGAGCTCACCTGACTAGGCTGTGATGTGGGCACCATCCAGCCCTTCTGAGTTATCAGAAGAGGCTGGATGACTCCGTCCAGGACACCTGTCCGGGCTGTAACACAGTGACCTCACACTATTAAACACATTATGGAAGACTGCATAACACACAACCCCTTACGCCAACAACACAACACACTCCTTGAAAACTATGTGGGAAAACCCGGTCTCGGCCGTGGCCTTCCTTAGGAGCTCGGGGCTGTTCAGCCAGGCAGCCTAGGGAACGACTACTACTACTACTACTACTATTACTAAAACTGTAAATTCGTGAGGCGTGACCACCCGGGCGGTGTTATAATATTAAAATATTTTGTTTAACTCCTTCTGTACCAGTGGCGTCTTTTTTTATTCGAATTTAGCTACATTTAGACGATTTTATGAAACTCAGAAAGGATGTATGGTGTTTAAAAGGACTGTTTGAGATAGTCTGCAGCCTTTTAATGTGTAGAAATACTTCCTAAACGTAGTATAATCGTCTAATAGTTGCCAGAATATAATGAGAAATAAAACATTGGTACAGAATGGGTAATTTTAGTTTTTTGGTGGATTTTGTTTGTCGTTGCCATTTTCAAGCATCGTGTTTTAGCTTGTCCCATAGGCTAACGGAACAGCCTTCTCAGACTTCCTTCAATTTAAAAATGCCCTCCCAGGTCCCCTTCATAATAAATGTGTACACATCGAAAAATGTCCATGCCGAAGACAGATTTCTTTTAGGTTATAGGCGTGCTATCGCTCACCCAAATAAAAATCGACACCTTAATATTTAATGGGGTGAAATGCCTTATAATTGGCTAACTAATGGGGTGAAACGTCTTAAAATGTCCAATATATAACGGCACATACATCAGCTATATATAAACAAATACAATTAGACTTAAAATATTATAATAGAAAAGCTAAAATCTATAATCACAATAGGAAAAAACTCCTAAAGGTGTAAAGTGTTGAGGTGTGACCCAGGGCAGCGGTGTTGAGGGGTCGTATGTTCCACTCAGTGTCTGGCGGCCGTCTCCCCCGGGGTGAGGAATGGGAGGAGGTAGGGGGGGGGGGGGGGGGGGTGCCTCAAAACACCACTACCCCGGGGAATAAGAAGAAGTTATGTGGGTGACCGTGAAAATGTGTGCGTGTGTGTGAGTTAAGGGTGTACCTTACACACAAATATCTTCCTATTGGCATGTCGGGATTTGAACCCGGGTCCATTGGATTACCAGTCCAGTGGCAAGACCACTCCACCACACCTCCCCTAGTTGTATGTAAAATGCTAGAAACACTAATAAGAGAAAAACTCGTAAATTAGGCCTACTTAGAGGAAAACAACATACTTAAATATACTCAACACGGTTTTCGTAATAAACGCTCCTGCTTAACAAACTTCTTAGACTTCTTCCACGATATCCTCAACCTACATAATGCGAGTAAAGCTGTAGATATTATATATATTATGTACTCAGAGAAGTACTTAAGTGTGTAACATACAGTAGGTGCATTTTAAGAGAGTTAAACTCTCAAAGGGCTCTGCCAATATAACAATATTTGTTTATAATCCATTTGTATATACATATGGTTTGGCTAAATAAAATATTCTATTCTAAAATATTCTATTCTACTCCTTTTACTCCACTTTCTTCTTTTCCTCATCCTTCCTGGTCCCTATTCCTGTCCTCATATCTCCACTCTGGAGATCGTTGGTAGTACCCTTCCTTCATGGGTATTTAATTTTTTTGTTTATGTTAATGAGGGAGACAAAAGGCATAACTGCCTGCAGCGAGTGCCTCCCCCAGATTTGAAAGAGTGACAGGGCCAACGTCAAGGGACGTTCGAGCTAAAATGCCTGGACACAGGGAATTTGAAGCAATTTAAGTCATAGGCAGAGGGAAAGACTAATTCTGGGAGAGAGTTCCAGAGCTCAGCAATTGAATAGAAGAAAGTCTGAGAATAGCGTTTCACTCGTGGGTTGGAAAGTTACACTGAGTAGGGGTGGGATTGTGTTGCAAGGCTGATACACCCGATTACCTGCCTTTACAAACGAATAGTACCAATTTATGTTGTGCTATCATGATCTACTTTCCCATAGGCTTGGTAGTTTAGTTACAAGCAGCCTGGTAAGGATCAATAATTATGTTGTTGCTTGTTTTCCTTTGTACTCGTTAGGCATTGTTTTTCATAGCATATTTTGTATATGGGAATTCATACAATGACATAAGGCAACATGGAGGCGAGATAGTTATGTGGCTCCGGCTCCTGGTTGCTTGAATAATGTAGCAAGAACATGGACGGATAATTTATTGCTTAGCGACTGATTAATGCGACAAGGACATATGTGTTATGGGAAGTGTTAAAGTTACGATAATGCATAAATTGTGCTAGTTAAAACCTGAGTCTGCCAAGAACGTATATAAAATGGAAGGTACAGTATTCATATTTACAACGATAAATACATTGTGGTGTACAACACCTGAGGTATACGATAATAGCACTTTATTTCAATGTAACAAAACATATGGCAAGGTAAGGTGAATGGAATTAGTTCCAACTGAATCAGAAACCCAGTCAGCGAACCTTAAATGAGAAAAGACGGGATGATATATGTAGGGTGGGAAGGAGCAAGGTTAAGAGATAGTATCTCTTAACCTTGGGAAGGAGGAGAAACAGTAGGAGGAGCAGGAGGCGGAGGAAGAGAAATAGTAGGAGGAAGGAGAAGGACAAAACAGTAGGAAGAGGAGGAGGAGGAGAACAGAAGGAGGAGTAGGAGAAATAATAGTAGGAGGAAGAGGAGAAACGGTAAGATGAGAAATAGTAGGAGGCGAAACAGTAAGAGGAGGAAGAGAAAAAGAAGGAGGAAGAGGAGGAGAAAAAGAAAGTGGAGGAGGAGGAAGAGAAACTGTAGGAAGAGCAGGAGAAAGAGAAACAGTAGGAGGAAGGATACTAAAATAGTAAGAAGAGAAGGAGGAGTACAAACAGTAGGACAAATACAAAGGCGTACAAACTGCAACAGACCTATTGGTCCTTATGGGGCAGTTTGGATATCTAAAACTACTTATCTACTGAATACGAGGTAGAGAAAAGATAAATGAAAACGCTTGCCTATAATCATATAACCATTGTTTCTCGTGTGTGCTTGATTGATTGTGAATAATTCGTTTACATTTAGGTTGCTGAACCCCTTGAAGATTTTGAACACCTCTATTAGGTCACCTCTTAATTTGCGCTTTGCTAGGCTAAACAAATGTAGTTCTTTTAAACACTCTTCGTACGGTTTCTTACGCAATCTCGGTATAATTTTTGTGACTGCGTTGCACCTTTTCAAGTTTATGTATGTCCTTACTGTAGCACGGTGACCAGAATTGCACACAGTATTCTAGATGAGGACGCACCAATGAGTTGAATAGAGTAAGTATGATATTTTTTCTGATTTGAATTCAAATGCAAATGAAACTCACCAATTTATTAACAGTATTTATTACCCCTGTACACCGTTTACTGGGCTTCAGGTCACTTGATACAATCATTCCCAGATCCTTTTCTTTATCCGTATTTGATAGTTGAATGTTGTTCAAGTACTCTTTTTTTGGCTTTGTTACTACTAATGTGTAATACTTTGCATTTCTCTATGTTGAACTTAATTTGCCATTTTTTTGCCCAGTTAACTAAAGTGTCTAGGTCACTTTGCAGTGTTTGCCAATGTACGGTTGAGGTTACTTTATCAGTAATTTTGTATCGTCAGCAAATTTCGAAATTGTGCATTCTATTCCTTCGTCTATGACGTTTATGCAAATTATAAATAGAATAGGACTCGATACTGAACCCTGGGGAACGTCACTGTATACCTTACACCAATCGGATTCTTTACTATTTATTACAACTCGCTGTTTACGATCTGAGAGCCCATTTTCGAGCCACTTCAGAGTGTTTCCTGTTATGCCATGAGCATTTATTTTATCAATTAGTTGCTTATGGGGTACGGTATCGAAAGCTTTCTAAAAATCGAGATATATATCAACTGCTCTATCCTTAGCATATGATTTGCAAACTTCATTGAAGAAATCTATTAAATTGGTTAATCATGAACGTATATCGTAAAGTTTTCGAGCTCTGTGCCATATGTTTGATTCGTGGGGGTACGTCGGCTACCTGTAGTATCCTCCGACTTGAAGACTGATGCAAAATAGTTATTTAGGATATTCGCCATGTGTATGTCGTTATTGGTATGATCTCCTTTTTCCGTAACTAGTGGGTGTATTGTTGGAGTTACCGTTTTGCTGTGTCATATATAGCTTTCGAATTGGACTTGCTGGAGCTGGCAATATGGAGTTACAGATTTGTCTTACTTCGTTTGATGATATTTTTGGTTATTCGTCGCAGTCTATCGGAAAAGGAGGAGGAAGGGGAGGACGACGACGGGATGAAGAAAGAGGAGAAGGAACTCTGAGGTGGAGGAGGAAAGGGTGATTATAAAATATTACGGATTTCGAAGATCACAAATATTCTGACATTCAGTCTGGTTAAATTGTAATTGGGATGCAGTGTATTAGAAACGAGCGACAGGCGTTATAAGTAATATGCAACATCTATGGAAGTAAATAACGAACTTTAAGTACAATATATATTTTACTTGTTTTATACATAAGTTTTAAATCATATTAAACTGAAAGCAATTAGTTAATGGAAACGGCATTTATCAGCAAATAATAGAAAAGGAATACTGTATTTTATGAGAGTTTTTGGATAAATTTTCCGTTACGTTTGGTTTAGTGACATATTCGAGTTGGAAATACAATAACAAATATATTAGATAAGCAAATATGGTCTGATTAAAATAAATAGCCTCGAACATGCAGGAACACGGAGAGCTGAAGTGCTATAAATATCACAAAAGTACGGCATTGAGACTAAAGTATGATATTCAGGTTACCTATAATCATAAAGAGATAAATACAAAGTGTACAGAGGAATTAAGGGGGGTGGTCTGTTTTTGTTCTGTCCTTTTCTAGCTTTCTCTGGCTCGTATCCATTTGGCCCCATTCAGCCTACTGTTTTAAGACGTTTATCCCCATCCAGGTGTCAATTTTGTACTGGTGAACGGGAGCGAGCCAGCATATTTTTTATTTTTGTTTGACAACAGGCTAAATTTGTAAATTTTTCGATAGAAAAATTTCTCCGGCGAAGCCGGATTTCTTCATATAATGCTGGCTCGCTATCGCTCGCCAGGAAGAAATCGACACCTAGATGGGGATAAACGTCTTAAAATAGTTGGCTGAATGGGGCCGAACGGATACAAGCCAGAGAAAGAGAGAAAAGGAGAGAAATAAAAAAAAAAAAGTCACCCCCCTTAAAGAAGCCCACTATTAACCTCTACTGTACCGGCAACGTAATGTTTTAATTATATTCTAGATATACTTAGACGATTTTGTGCAGCTTGAGAAGGATCTGTAGTAGTAAAAGAGGTTAACCCCTTCAGACTCATATGACGCAGAGGTTGCCAGATTAGCAATAAGAAATAGAGTTCTCTCACTCTTATAATTACCTCTCCAAAATTAGTTTTCTGCCCACAGCTAACTCAAAGACAACTGCAGAGGTTGAAGTAACTAAAAGTTTCTAAATACCCCTGATGGTAACAAAGGCTTTAAAGTATCCCTAATCGGCTCAAAATCGCGTCATATGTCGGAGAGGGTTAAATGAGTTAGTTCAAAGCCTGATTATTGCTGGAAGCTCATTTTAGACTGAATACAATCGTCTAATAGTAGCAAGATTAAAGAAAGAGGACGTTACCGGTACTGAATTGGTTAACCCTTTCCGACATATGACGCGATTTTGAGCCTATTGGGTATACTTTAAAGCCTTTGTTACCATCAGGGGTATTTAGAAACCTGTAGTTTAGTTACTTCAACCTCTGCATTTGTCTTTGAGTTAGCTGTGGGCAGAAAACTAATTTTGGAGAGGTAATTATAAGAGTGAGAGAGCTCTATTTCTTATTGCTATTCTGGCATCCTCTGCGTCATAAATGCGTGAAAGGGTTAAGTTAACAAGGTGGAAGAAAGGAAAGAAAATACGAATTCCAACTTATTTTGGAGATCTCGTAAATTATGTGAGGTTCGGAAATGTATGTAAATGGTGGTTGGTCGGAAAATTTGCAAGGGAAGGAATAAAAACTCAATATTTAAGATATATCCTCAACTTATGTTATCTATTTATTATTATTATTATTATTATTATTATTATTATTATTATAATTTTTGTTTTGCATTTAAGCCCACAATCTTCCATTGTGGTCAGAGGGTTAAAAATAATTCCCTTAGGCTCAGTATTGTCAAATGGATGAACATGGAGCTCTGAGATAATAGAACGTTAAGCGAGGGGTACAGTATACAAGATTAACCCCATTTGTACCGTGGGAGTTGTTTTCCGACCTCCCTGTTTCACCCATTTGTTTGGAGATTGTTTTTACTTTTAACCTCATTAGTTCGGCAATGATATGTTTCACCCCATTTAGGTGTCTTATTTTTTCTTTTCCCCCATGGGCGAGCAACAGCTCGCCCTTCCACCGGGACATTTTCCTATCGAAACATTTACAAAATAACTTGAAAGGGGGTCTGGGTGGGCATTTTTTAGTTTGAAGGAAGTCTGGGAAGGCGTTATTGTTAGCCTAGGGGACAAACTCAATACTAATTAAACAACATATCATAATTACCCTGCAGACGTCGGACCAGATAGTTTTATCAAAATTACCTCAAACTTGTAGGAAAAGATAAATAGTGTTTTTTATACGTACAACATTCTGAGATATTCCACAAATACAAGATATAAAGCGTTTTCAATACTACAGCTTTCTGAGATTCCATATAAATATTGAAATAAAGTCCGAACGAGAATATAATAAGGATTAAGTACCATTTAATGTCAGAAAGATCACCATTTGTTTCTGCTTATTTCATTTATAGAGGTTTAGGGAACCACTTTAGTAAGGTTTTATATCATGGCATGGATGTAAGAGCAAGATATTTATCTATGGTAGTCGATTTTCTAAATTTTGAACAATACTACACGAAATGACGCTCATTCCGTAAGTTTACCACTCGATTGAAAGATAAGCGCTCTATATCATGAGTACGAAACCTGACCCTTTGGGTACCAGCGACGTGTATTATATTGTATTCTAGTTTTATTTAGACGTTCTTGTGAAGCTCAGGAAGGATCTGTGATAGTTAAAAGAGTTGGCAGTGATAGTTTGAAGCCTTATCCAGTACTAGAGGTCTTTCCTAAGCTGTACAAAATCGACATAATATAATGAAAAGGACGTCCCTGGTCTGGTACTGAATAGGTTAATAGGTGACTTAAGCGTGTGTGATTTACGAGATAAAGGGATCAGGATGACGAGACAGTAGAGATACATCATTGGGAAGCCGAACCACACCAATCTACACATGGGAACAGAAGTGGACACCGCGCCGCCTGTATGGGTAATCAGACTATCTCGAGCTGGTTGCATAACTCGTAATCTGCAGACTTGCCATCTGGAATAAGACCATTACTGTCTTGATAGCGTAATGCTTAGTGTGCGGAATTTCGGTGTGAGTATCCTAAGTTCGAGTCCTTCAATTACCACATGTATTCATTACTTTAATTTATTTCATTAGTTAGGTTTATTTGTAAAGTAATTGGTGGGTTGGTGAAAACTAATATGAATAAGACTCCAGACTTCATCGTGTTCAGCGATCGAATTTACAAGTTATAAGACGCCTTTGTCTACATGGAGATTTGTAATATACAAAAACAACAATAACGATAGATATACATATATATACTGTATATACATAATTATGCATTTATCTATATAAACATATATTTCCCTGACAGTTTTTGGCTTGGTAATGCAGGAGGCCGTAATTTGCAATGAATATGTATTTTCTAAATTCCTAGCATGCCAGTTGGAATTGTCGTAAATTTCATTATCAGATTATGTTTAGTTTCGCTTCTATTCTTTGTACGTATGTTTACTTTGCTTCTATTCTCTGTACGCATGTTTACTTTGCTTCTATTATCTGTACGCATGTTTACTTTGCTTCTATTTTCTGTACGCATGTTTACTTATGCTTCTATTTTCTGTACGCATGTTTACTTATGCTTCTAGTCTCTGTACGCATGTTTAATTTGCTTCTATTTTCTGTACGCATGTTTACTTATGCTTCTAGTCTCTGTACGCATGTTTACTTTGCTTCTATTTTCTGTACGCATGTTTACTTATGCTTCTAGTCTCTGTACGCTTGCATTAATTCTTTGTACGCATATTTACATTTGCTTCTATTATTTGTACGCAAGTTTACTTATGCTTCAATTGTTTTGTACGCATGTTTACTTTTGCTTCTATTCTCTGTACGCATGTTTAGTCTTCTTCGTGTTGTCTCTCCTACCCAAATCAATTAAATCAGTCGTCTTTTCACATTTTTCTGCCATCATTTCTCTCGTCCCCTTGTCTCTAGCCAATTATGTCTCCCATAGCAACTTCTTAGCATCCTATAATCCTCCTTCCTGTCTTGCGTCGAATTAATCCTATTTGACCTGAGGGAGATCTTGTTCGACTTCCCTTGTTTCGCTCCATGAGTTTGGAAATTGTAGGAGGTTTCATCTCATTAGTTTGACGATTAAGTAGACGCTTCACCCCATTCAGGTATCGATATTTTTTTCTGGGCGAGCAATATTGGCCTAAAACTAAATAAAATTATTCAAAATATTAATCCGTTCGAGATTTAAGAACTTGAGGGAGCTAGATAGTTAATTGAGTTTGTATCCCTTTGATTCTTAGAGATCCTTCTTTAACTGCATAGGATCCAGATTTGTTTTCTCGTGAAGATGTGTCATCAAATAGGCTTCTGAAAGAGTGCAATGAAAAACTGACTTGTTTAATTAACTAACTTTCAATCTGTGCTGGTAACATTATTTCTAAAGTACTGGCATATTTTTTTAACCGAAGGTGTACTGATACCTTTAAATTTATTTCAGCTATTTTATCTTAGCAGTAGTGCTGAACTCAATTGGCAACAGTTGTGCTTCCATGTGGGTCTCTGCCATTAAGAGAGCCCACCTCGTTGTTTTCTCCCTCTTTCCCTGGGTTGTATTCATTCAGCCCACTGTTTTAAGACGTTTATCCCCATCCAGGTGTTGATTTTATCCTGGTGAGCGGTAGCGAGCCAGCATATTTGTGTTTAATGTTTTTGTCAGCAGGTTAAATTGGTACATTTTTCGATAGACAAATTTCTCCGGCGAAGCCGGATTTCTTCATACAATGCTAGCTCGCTATCGCTCGCCAGGAATAAATTGACACCTGGATGGGGATAAAAGTCTTAAATCAGTAGGCTGAATGGGGCCGAATGGATACAAGCCAGAGAAAGAGAAAAGTAGATAACAAAACAATCAGGTGACCCCCCTTAATAAGTCTCTGTCTCTGTCTCTGTCTCTGTCTCTCTCTCTCTCTCTCTCTCTCTCTCTCACCGTTGACTGCACATTCTGTTATCTTCACTCCTCAACGCCTCACCTTCCGCTTCCCACCTCATGCTGCCTTTCACGCTCTGTCTGTCACACACACCCTCACGCACACGTACACACACATAAACACACACACTTACACACTATCATACACACACACATACTCATATTATTCTCTCGCACGCACACACGCACACGCACTCATCATTGGCACACATACTATATATATATAAGCTCATACAAAGCACACACACATATATATATATATATATATATATATATATATATATAAATATATATATATATAGCCTATATATATATATATATATATATATATATATATATATATATATAAATACATACACACACACACATACAGATACACACATACAGATACACACACATAGACGCACACATACACAGTTATGCACACCTAATTTCGCATGCACCCACACACACAATATCTATAAACGTTCAATTACGTCTGCCTGCGTAAAGATACACACACACGTTCGCATACATACACATGCACACACACTAAGGTCGCATAAACTCACTCATTCATTTAATTCACACACACACACACACACACACACACACACACACACACACACACACACACACACACACACACACACACACACACACACACACACACACACACACACACACACACACACACACACACACACACACACACACACACACACACACACACACACACACACACACACACCTGTCAAACCCACACACACACACACACACACACACACACACACACACACACACACACACACACACACACACACACACACACACACACACACACACACGTCTCAAAAACTCACTCATCCATTTAACCCGGGAAAAGCACCGAGACTGAAGAGGTTTTCTGGGCGAATGCGCTGGTACTCTTAAGAGGTTAGGCATAAAAAATACCTTTCAAAACACCTCACTGGCACTCAAAACAAAGCAATATGTGATTAAGTGAGATAATTCCCCTCCCTACCTCCTATCACTCTTCCACAAGCGTCCATTAATTCATTCATAAATGTCTATCTACCTATCTATCTATTAGATAGATAGACATCTATCTATTGCCGGACGCCTTACTCCCCTTACGAGGGTGGCCATACACAGAATGCCCCCAAGCGGACCCATTCCCTGTGAGAATAAATGTACTTACACATAAAAACTCACATGAACACACACACGTTAAAATAGTTGAAATTAAACTAGATATATGTAAAACATAGATATACAGTCAAACACCCACCTCAAAGCAAAATAGAGAGGCGGATGGACTTCATCAGGCCACAGCCACATGCCGTAATCGGTTTTCTGTTATATCTGTGGTAAACCGGTCATCTCTATAATACCTGGTGTAGTGTGTTTGACCTTAAAGAACAAGTAATATAGTACTAATGAAAGTCAAAATCAGAGAGTTGATAAATTTGGGGAAGTCAATATTGTACTCAGAAGTAGAGTAGACAAAATCAGTTAACCATGTCAAAACGTACTGAAAAATATATAGCATGACAAAGTGAGATTTAGCTCTGGGAGCCAGGGGACACTCAACACCCACTATGACAGGATCAGCCCATCTCCTTGGCATCAAGGTTCTAGTAATAAAACGTCGACATATTCAGTAAATGCAGTGTGTGATATATTCAATGGCATCATTATTGACCGAGATGTTCTTCACAAATTTACTTAAATCATCTCTAGCAGTTCTAAGATGGTGGTTCTTAAAATATGTCACTTATTATAATATTGTTCAGTATATTTTAGTTCAAATATTTAATTGGAAGTTTGTTAAATTGTCTTTTCAAGAGGTATATTTCATATCTTTGTTTCAACAATGTTCTCATTAGAATCTTACAAGCCTCTAAAAATTATTCATATTTCGAAGAGACTCTACTATTGCGTATTATTTGTGAAGTAAAAACACCATAGCTTTGTATTTTGGGGATGTTTCCGCAAAGAAAGGGAAAGTTAACTAAATGAAATTGGAAATATGTTAGTTTGTCAAACTTTTGTCACAAATTTCTTATTAATTACTTCAATTCTTATCTGAATCGTTTTCTTTATTTAAGGTAAGCTCCTCAGGGTAGATGACGGTCTTAATTTTATCAAATATGTCGCTACTGTTGAAAAATATTATACAAAACCTCCCTTATGAATAGCATAAGATTCTTAACAGATAATGCGTTTTTCAAATGTGTAGATTTCTTATTTAAGCAAAATATAGGCATATCAATGGGAACAGAACCAGGGCCAGATTTGGCTAATCTACTTCTGCATTATTATCCAAGATAACACTCGCACTAAATACGGAACATGCACAACAATAAGCAAGTGTTCAAGGTACATTGATGATGTTAAATGATGTACATTTTTTAAACAATGCTTTATAATTGTTTATTGTAATGCATTTCATTTTCGAATTTGAATTTTTTTTATTTACTATATTTTCCAGGGCTAGTATCCGTTTATCATGAGGAATGTTAGTATTAAAATAATAACATCTTAAGTTACAAAATGTTTAGCTTGTTTTAATTTATTTGTTTGATCACGTCTAGTACTGGTTGATTATTTTAAACTACCCACCATCCGCTTGTATTGGTGAACTCTTCAATCAAAGTGCAACATTTGTTTCGTCCTTTCATTATGAACTTCAGTGATTTACTTATCACAAAGACTAATTGCTTATTAGTACAAACGGACCAGGAAACAATATATCTGGCTTTTACAGGATCTTTGTGAAATTCCGGAAGCCAATACATGACAGGAAACTTATGATCTTTAGTTGGTGTTATGATGTTGGCGGAACTGAGATAAATTAGTCTGGCGATGTATAATGTCCTGTTCACGTTACTTATTTTTCACGTAAGTGTTATTGGTTTCACCAATAATTCCTGTCTCTTTGTATAACATTTTCATATAAAACCATTTGCATATAAAGGCATAATTTGTATTAGCCTTAGAAACTACTGTAATTACATACTTATCCACACACACACACACACACACACGGTCGTGGTGGTCGAGCGCTTTTAGGCACTGTATTGGGAGTGCTCGCTCTGGTGTCGGGGGTTTGATCCCACGCGCTGGCAAGGGAAGTTCTCTAAAAAAAAATCCCTGGCCGTGAAGGCTAGGTCTGAACGGACCGTCTCGGGGAACCCACAAAGTCTCCTGCCCACGTGCTACTCCCTCGGGGGTATGTAGGCACGCTCGTTAGCAGCCACGATCAGTCTGTTGATCCCTTAGGATAAGATCTAGGTAAAGTCTGTGTATGTTCAGCCTCATTGGCTGCCGGCTTGACATAAACCGATTATTAATATCTATTATTACACACATACACACACACACACACACACAAATATACACTATATACACAAACATGTATTTAAATTTACATAATGTTATCTGCTTACCCATTTTAATGCCTGTCTTCTATGATAGTGCCACCTCTCTCTCTCTCTCTCTCTCTCTCTCTCTCTCTCTCTCTCTCTCTCTCTCTCTCATATGAATGAATCAGTAGGTATGTAAGTGTAAATTCCCTTCCAGACTAATTTCTTTCTACTCTACACAAACTTTCTGCGTGGGCATTTCTTGATCCATAAGATTACACTCCATCCTATTTTCCGGTATGGCATTTTACCCGGAGAGAGCAGAGGGTAGGGAAAGAGCCTTCTACTTTACTGTCCTATTCTTCTACTATAAACTGCCCCTGTCTAGTAGTATTAAAGCCGGGCCACCTAGTTGGGACCACAAGGCCTGTGTGGTCTGAGTATCTGTGTAACTCTTTGTAACTCTATCTCTCTCTCCCTCTCCCTCTCCCTCTCCCTCTCTCTCTCCCTCTCTCTCTCCCTCTCCCAAACTAATACTGCATGTCCTACATAATTATTACCAGTGTCCCATGCCGCTAATTACGACTCTCTCCATATAGTAAAATTGTTTAGGAAACTCGGTTGGATACATTTCTTGTTGATGTGCATTAACACCTTCTGTAACGGCGATGTCTATTTAGTTTTATTCTAGCTACATTTAGACGATTTTATGCTATCTATCTATATGCTCAGGCCCAATCCCCATTTTGGGGGTAGCCGACTCAAGATTTTATGCAGCTTAGTAAAAATGTATCGTAGCTAAAAGAAATAATCTGAAATAGTCTGTAGCTTTTTAATTGGTAGACATAATTCCTAAGCTGAATAAAATCGTCTAATAGATGCCAGAATATAATGAGAAGGAAGGAAACGATACAGAAAGGGTTATGACATTTTCAGAAGAATATTTATGCAGTAAAAACCAACAAAATATATTATTGTGAATACTATCTGGTCAGACGTTGTGGGGGTTATTATGATTCATCTATCTATCTATCTATCTATTGCCTAACGCCATGATCCCCGAAGGTGTGGTCACGAACGAACCACCCCCATGCACCTCTCCCCAGTCAGTCGACGCCCCTCCTCCCAACGAGCACCGCCTTCATTTATATACTTCTTCACTCCATTCTTCCACCTCTCTCTCGGTTTACCTCTCCCTCTCTGTCCTTTTACCTCGCTTTCGTACACCCTCTTAGTCATTCTCTCGCTTCCCATACGTTCCATATGACCAAACCATCTCAAGGTGTTCCTTTTCACACTTTCCAGCACATCTACCTCCACACCACACCTCGCTCTTACTTCATTTGTCTGTCTATCCCTCCATGTAACTCTGCACGCACTTCTCAAGTAACTCATTTCCAACCCTTTCCCTCTTGGTCTGATTCTTTCCAACAACGTCCATGCTTCTCTTCCGTATGTAAATTTCGGGATTACCACATTATGATATTTTGTATAATAATTATTGAACATTTTGCTTGCATTTGCATTTTTCAAGCAATGTACTTTAGTTTGTCCCCTAGGCTAACAAAATTACCTTCCCAGACTTCCTTCAATTACGAAATTCCCACCCAAACCACCTCCAAGCTAAATGTCTATATTCTTTGAAAGGTTAATATCTTCACCGAAGACCACCGATAAATATGAAGTTGTAGGCTCACTGTCGCTGAGCCAGAAACAAATCGACATCTGGATGCGATGAAGCGTCTTATTAATGCCAAAGTAAATATTATCAGATAACTTATTTATTGTTTGCCTTTCATGAATATTATTATTATAGTATATTTATATTAATATTATATTTATATGTATATAGTATACTTACATCCTACGTTTTACTGTCCCGTATGACTAAAACATTCACATGAATAATATAACCATTCGTACATTCGTACTCAATGCGTCTATGATGCGTCCGTTGCGTACACTTGGCCGCAATTCCGCGTGGGCCACCTAGTCGTAGGGTTTGGGTAAATCCGTTGTGTAGTTTGTTCGCTCTGAATATAGTAAGATCTCACACTCCCCTCCCTGAATCAATCGAAGATTTTGCCCCATAGATGGCGCAGCTTGATGGGAAGGGAGGGAGCTTGTCGTAGTGTTAAAAGGGTAGGACACAATGGGAGGAGGTGACGTTTTATAACATGCAGTACGAATGTTAAACTTATTTACTTTACTTGTTCATACAATAATGTTCCCGAAACTAATTCGTAATGAACAGTAGATTCCCTCTTTCAGTAACTGAAACGTCACTCTCTCTCTCTCTCTCTCCACCCACTTTATTGGTATGAATAAAATAATAGTACAGGTCATACTATATAATATATAACATACACCTTTTGTTAGCAAACTACAAACTAGCGACAAATTACATTAACAGAAGTAGTAAACTATTATTATTTAGATGAGTTACCTTTGTAGTGTCAAAATATGTCGATCTGTGGAGGACTTACCTCAAGCATGAGAGTCACAGTTAATACTGAGTCGGTGGGCTATTGATTACATTGATCAGGATTCATTAAGATTGTTAATATCATTATCAAGATTCTAAATTACCTGTGGCCAGAAAGAAATATTACATATGATCACATTGATACATTAAGCCAAATGGTAGAGGTATGGCATGTCTGATTTATATAAGAACATAAGAACATAAGAAAATGGGAGTCTGCAGAAAGCCGATTGGCCTAAGCAAGGCAGATATATTTAACAATTAATTTACATCGAGGCAAATTTGTTGATAAAGCATTTCCCTCAGGAATATCAGTATATTTAGAGTAGCTGGCAACAGTGTTTAAACTTAGATACAAAATTCCTCTCTGTTTATGGCGATTTAAAGTCGATTTTCCTGTGCATCAAGGTAAACTACCCATTCCCTCACCCAAATGGATAGTTTGAGTCTCGTTTCACCTTTATTGCTCTCTGACATTAGGTTGAAATTAGTATGGATCTTCATAAAGAGCTCCTTACCAAAACTTCTGCTGAAAATTCACACTTCCTACTCGACAGGCTTACCAACATTTATCAGGGTAAATTCTATGACCTTAACTATTCAGCTATAGTACCAATCTAATTCTTTCTGATTAACTTGCTCTATAGACGAATGCTAATAATTGATGTGTGCTAACCTAGAAACAATAAATAAAATAATTACTAAAGTATATGAAAAATCTGTTGGTATCACGGAAGAGCCAAGTCTGGTTTCTAAGAGAGAGAGAGAGAGAGAGAGAGAGAGAAGTTGCACTGTGTTAATAGATTTATGTAGTAAATAATTTGTGCATTACCTTGGTAACAGTGAGACTATGAGTAACTACATGTAAACTCAGGTTATTAGATATCACAAATAGACCAGGGTATACACAGATAATATTATTCCACACATATAGTTATTTATACTGATATGTTATACTCATTGCATGTGGTTTGTTACATATTGCCAAGTCTGATAATATAAGATAATGTGATACAGGGGGAAATATTTACCTAGAGTAAATTACCCTCGTGAATTGCAATCCACTTTTTCCCCAACACATTATTCCATTAGATCTATTTACTTTACTATGACTGTCTAATAAATATCAATAAAATAAATATAATTACTGAAGTTAATTGAGTATACCTTTATCAATTGTTCATATTACCGCAAACATAATGTTTATCAACAGGACAATTAATATTTGTCATTGTTATATTGCATTGCGCAATAATCTTGTATGATCAAGCTACACATTTATTTTGAAATTAATTAAAAAAAAACTAGATAATCGAATGAGTTACCTCGGCATATAGAAGCTTATGAAGGTGATACTTTCACGTCCACCTCCTTTCGGGAGATAAGGTTGTCTGGCAATAGATGGGTATATAGATAGATAGATATAGATAAATCAGATTAGCGAGTTCACGAAATATGATATGACAAAGATTTGTGTGCAATGATTAACCGAAGTTGTAAGAGGAAGCATAAACAAGCGAACAGGGGAACGTCCAAAGGGATCCTAATGCATCATTCATATAAACATAACTATATTTAAGCCAATTAGTGAAATATGCTGAAAATGTGTGCAAAACTAATACAAAGTAAAGAGTAAGTAAGGCCATGCCAGTATAAAAAGAGATACAATATATAGTACATAAATAAATTTACCTTTATAATTTTCCACCCGTCCACGAACACAAAACCTCTATGCATTCGTGTCCCGATCGCCCTTTAAGCACACACACGCGCACACACACACGCGCACACACACACACACACACACACACACTGAAATATCCTAAATTTAGTTATTATACATTCATCCACCAGTCTAAACAATCCCACCACAACTCTTCCACCTCCACCCACCTTGTTAGTCACCTCGCCACCCTTACGTCCCTCCATCCCTTAGCGACAACTATACTCTATTTGCTTCCAGCTGATCGTAAATTGAATCTCTTATTAGCTGATTTCTTGATACTTAATGGAAATATATGAAATTACTATGGCTGTGTGTCATATTAATGCCAAGTTACAAAATCTACCTTATAGCCGAGTAACAAAGATAGAAACATGACAATTTACCCTCAGCTGGGAAAAAATAGACTAGAGGATAGAAAAAAGTCCGATCTCGGAGAGGGAGAGGAAGGTGGATAATTATACATGGCCGCGTCAGTATAATGTTACTTCGTGGTGCTACTTCAAAATATATTCTTCTCAAGTTCTCATCATATTGCTGAATAAATTTCATAATGGGATTCATTAAAGGTGTAAATGGATATATATAATAGTGTTACTTTCAACATTCTGTATACCTCTTATAACCTAGAGAGAGAGAGAGAGAGAGAGAGAGAGAGAGAGAGAGAGAGTGACGTTTCAGTTACTGAAAGAGGGAATCTACTGTTCATTACGAATTAGTTTCGGGAACATTATTGTATTTTTTTTTTGTTTTTTTTTTTTTGTTTTTTTTCTATATTCCAACTACTCCCTCTCGGGCATAGGCTGAGAGCCTGTACATTCCACCGCCCAACACGGTGAAGCCCGTGAGGTCTTGTTCCAGTCTGGGGAGTGAGACATGCGAAGCATCCATCATGGCTCGAAGCAGCTCCATCTCTGAAGCGGCCGGTTGCTTCGCTCAAGTGCTTCACCGTCTCACCCTCCAGACTCAGACCCTCACTCTCAGAACGCCACCTATTGAGCAGTGAACTCACTAGGCATTGTCCCCCTGTAACATATTTTGAATATGGGAATATTCATACAGTGTTATTTAATCAGGGAACAACGAGGGTATTTTTTTGGCATTTCGGTGGGCTTTGTGGTAATGCACTGATACTAGGTACAGCACAAATTCAATCCCAATAATATCTTCCCATTGACATATCGGGATTTGAACCCGGGTCCATTGGATTACCAATCCAGTGGCATGACCACTCCACCACACCTCCACTGTATGAACAAGTAGAAGTAAATAAGTTTAACATTCGTCACTGTATGTTATAGAAAGTCACCTCCTCCCATTGTGTCCTACCCTCGTAACACTACGACAAGCTCCCTCCCTTCCCATCAAGCTGCGCCATCTATGGGGCAAAATCTTCGATTGATTCAGGGAGGGGAGTGTGAGATCTTACTATATTCAGAGCGAACAAACTACACAACGGATTTACCCAAACCCTATGACTAGGTGGCCCACGCGGAATTGCGGCCGAGTGTACGTGATTCGTAAATTTCGTAGAGCACGTGCGTCATATGTGCATGTGGTTGATACCGGACGAACACAACCGAACTCGGCCGTATCTCATGAGTATGCCAATAGTATCTTATACTTACTTGTACGTATTTCCCGCACCTTGTGTGCACGATTTACGTACGTTACACGTACAACGAATTCTTGGGTGGTTCGGCCAAAAAATAAGAGCCTCTCTGTTTTTTCGACGAATTTTCCGTACACTGCCGCATTCTGCCGTAATCCCGGGGCAACTCCCGAAGAACATTGCTGATCTATTCCCGTATAGCATATTTGGGCAATACGGAAACAAATACGGCTAAGTGTGACACGGCCTTTACCAACAGCTGATGAGTGTTACAAAACTGGTATACCAAAAATTGATTTGACATAGGAAATCGAAGCTATTCTGAATTGAATCGAATCATCCCACTATTTCCTTACCTAATATTTACGTTCCGGAGGTTCGCTTTGCTGCTCGACGGTTCATATTTGGCCAGGATTTATGTCTCAGAGGGAAAGTCGGCGAGATTTCCTCTGGCCCAGGCCTTCGTTTTGTATGATATTGAATTTATTTACAAATATTAAGGGAGCTCAGACGGTAGTGTGCAGCTTATTTTACTGGTTCGGCTCAATGGTTTAAGGAAGGGGTTAAGTTTGCTCTCTAAACCTCTATCAAGCTTACAAAAACTCCCTCAAGACCCCCCTTCGATATAAATTTGTAAATTTTTCGGTAGAAAAATGTCCTGGCCGAAGGCCTATTCCTCTTCAAGTACAGGCTCGCTATCGCTCGCCAGGAAAAAAATCGACACTTACATGGCAAGAAAGGTCATATTGGCAAAGAAATGGGGCAAAATGTCTGAAAATCGCCAAACTAATGGGGCGAATGTCTTGAAATCTCATAACTAATAGGGCTAAACATGAGGGAGGAGGAAGACTCGAAAAACCAACTGCCTCCCCTTAATATTATAAATCTTAAGACAGAAATAAGTAAACTAGTGGGTAGGTTAACCCTTTCAAGATACGATACGCATTTCTGTGTATGGAAGTCAGAGGGTTAATTGAGCTAGTCTTTACCCGTAAATTCCCACACATCCTTCCTAAACTGTCGTCTAATTCCCACACATCCTTCCTAAACTGTCGTCTAATTCCCACACATCCTTCCTAAACTGTCGTCTAATTCCCACACATCCTTCCTAAACTGTCGTCTAATTCCCACACATCCTTCCTAAACTGTCGTCTAATTCCCACACATCCTTCCTAAACTGTCGTCTAATTCCCACACATCCTTCCTAAACTGTCGTCTAATTCCCACACATCCTTCCTAAACTGTCGTCTAATTCCCAACACATCCTTCCTAAACTGTCGTCTAATCCCACACATCCTTCCTAAACTGTCGTCTAATTCCCACACATCCTTCCTAAAAACTGTCGTCTAATTCCCACACATCCTTCCTAAACTGTCGTCTAATTCCCACACATCCTTCCTAAACTGTCGTCTAATTCCCACACATCCTTCCTAAACTGTCGTCTAATTCCCACACATCCTTCCTAAACTGTCTTCTAATTCCCACACATCCTCCCTACACTGTCGTCTAATTCCCACACATCCTTCCTAAACTGTCTTCTAATTCCCACACATCCTTCCTAAACTGTCGTCTAATTCCCACACATTCCTAAACTGTCGTCTAATTCCCACACATCCTTCCTAAACTGTCGTCTAATTCACACACATCCTTCCTAAACTGTCTTCTAATTCCCACACATCCTTCCTACACTGTCGTCTAATTCCCACACATCCTTCCTAAACTGTCTTCTAATTCCCACACATCCTTCCTAAACTGTCGTCTAATTCCCACACCTTCCTAAACTGTCGTCTAATTCCCACACATCCTTCCTAAACTGTCGTCTAATTCCCACACATCCTTCCTAAACTGTCGTCTAATTCCCACACATCCTTCCTAAACTGTCGTCTAATTCCCACACATCCTTCCTAAACTGTCGTCTAATTCCCACACATCCTTCCTAAACTGTCGTCTAATTCCCACACATCCTTCCTACACTGTCGTCTAATTCCCACCTTCCTAAACTGTCGTCTAATTCCCACACATCCTTCCTAAACTGTCGTCTAATTCCCACACATCCTTCCTAAACTGTCTTCTAATGGTAGCCAGTATATACTGTCAAAATGCGTCATAAACTTCAAAGGGTTAAGGGGGGTCACCTGCTTTTTTCTCTTTCTCTCCTTTTCTCTCTTTGCCTGGCTTGTATCCATTTGGCCCCATTCAGCCAACTGTTTTAAGACGTTTATCCCCATCCAGGTGTCGATTTCTTCCTGGCGAGCAATAGCGAGCCAGCATTGTATGGAGAAATCCACAATTTTAGCTTGCTGTCAAAACAAAAATATATATATGCTGGCTCGCTACCGCTGGCCAGGAAAATGTTGACACCTGGATGGGGGTAAACGTCTTCAAACAGTAGACTGAATGGGGTCGAATGGATACAAGCCAAAGAGAGAGGGAGAAAAAGATACAAAAAAGTGAGGTGGGGTCCTTTAAGTCTGTCTATTTTGTTTGCGGTCATTCGACTTTGTTCTCCATAATAGCATAAATACAATTAGCACCGGGCCAGTTGGAAAGTCTTGCCGGGTCTACTGCCAGAGGTACACAATTAAGGGAGCCCACCTCGCTTGTTTACTCTTTCTCTCTTTGGCTTTTATCCATTCGGCCCCATTCAGCCTACTGACTTAAGACGTTTACCCGAGGTGTCAATATTTTCCTGGCGAGCGGTAGCGAGCCTGCATATATATATTTTTGTTTTGACAGCAAGCTGAATTTGTACATTTTTCGATAGAAAAATGTCTCCGGCAAAGCCGGATTTCTCCATACAATGCTATCGCTATCGCTCGCCAGCAAGAAATGGACACCTGGATGGGGATAAACGTCTTAAAACAGTTGGGTGAATGGGGCCGAATGGATACAAGCCAGGGAAAGAGAGAAAAGGAGAGAAACATAAACAAGCCGGTGACCCCCTTAATGCTGCGACACTAGAGGACGTTATATCCCCTTCATTTACTAGGAGTTACGCTTAAGGGGAAGTATTCGTGTTTATTCTGAACCCCATTCTCCTTCATGTTTATCCCCAATAGTTTTCACATGTTTATACTTTTGCCCCTTTATTTTTTCAATATTACGATATTTCGTGCCATTTAGGTGTCTATTTTTTTCCTGGCGAACGATGGCTGCATTATAGGGGGAACGGGCCAAAGATGTTTTTCTACCGAAAAATGTACAAATTTATCTCTAAGGAGGGTCTTGGGCATGGTGTTTCATGAAGCTTGATAGAGGTCTAGGGAGAAAACTAAAACCAATGCAAATACCGGTAATAATACAAAATGAATATACGAATTAAATAACATCCCCTTCACCTTTTAAAACCAACAACATCTTTATTTCATTCCAGCTAGAGCCAGATTATTTTACTCAGGTCATCACAGATCTTTCGTAGTGAAGAGGTTGGCGTCCTCTAGTTGGTGGCCCAGTATTTTTTCTTCTGGCTGTACAGTTGCCCAAATAAGTGATGTCGTGGCATCAAGTATATTTCGATCAATAATTGGTATCAGCACTATCTGAGCATTAATTCATCGTTGCGAGTGAGATATACAAGCATGTTCCTATCTTTACACACCCTATTCAACATCTAACAGACATTAATACAGCACACAGTGAGCAAAACGTAAGATAGCGGAGACATGACTTATTTAGCCAACCGTACATTCACTTATAAAACGCCGTGGACCCTATGTGGTTTTATTTATGCAGTTAAAACTATCTATATTAATATTTGGATGAAGCTTGCTTTTCAGTAAATAGTATACATAGTTGTGTAGATGGTGTATATAAAAGTATATTCATAAATTCGTTTCCAGAGCTATCGTTCCCTAATTAGAAATCGGTGGGGTCCACGTATTTGTGTGAGTGACTGTACGCCGCTACGGTAATTATTCACCATGAACTTTCCCATATATTTTTCTACGCCTAACGAAGCGTATCTGGTGCATGCAAACTCAAGAAATAAGGAAACTTGGGCACAGTCTGGATTTTTTTGCAGCCATCAAGTTTAGGGCACTGAACCCAGAGCTGCTGAGCCCTGAAGTTCCTACAGTAATTAACGTGGTGGGAAATTGCTGTGTATAAAGCTATGGGTTTAAGGTGAGATGGGTCGTTTTTCTGGTCCCCTTTCTCCCTCGTGTTAAGCCCCATTTGTTTTGAGATTTTAAGACGTTCGGCCCATTAGTTTGGCGATTTTAACACCTTTCGCCCCATTTTGTTGTTAATTTTAAGACCTTTCGTGCCATTTAGGTCTCTATTTTCTCCTGGCGAGCGATATCGAACCTGAAATGTTAAGAGGAACCGGCCATCGGCCGGGACATTTTTCTATCGAAGAATTTACAAACTTATCTTGAAGGGGGGTCTAGGGTATGTTTTTCTAAGCTTGATGGAGGTCTAGTGAGGAAACTAAGATATATAGGAATACATGGAGAAAAAAAAAGACCCGGCCCATGTACCCTTAAGGAAGGTATGAAACGGGTAACTAAAGTGTCCCAAACAATTTACCCTTATAATTAAATGCATAGTGTAATGGAATGAGCCCATCTAATTAATATTATCACCAACCCACCAATAAACTTACAAATAAACCTAATTAATGAAATCAATGAAACTAATGAATACATGTGGTATTCCAAGGATTCGAGCCTAGGATACTAACACCGAAATTCCCTGCACTAACCATGACGCTATCAAGACAATTATGAGGACAGAAAGGTAAATCACATTCAATATACATAACGATTTGTATAAGTGTTGTTATTACCTTGATGTTTGCAGTGTATGTACCAGCTTTAGTAATATTATATGTATGTATGTATGTATGTTTGTATATACGTATATACTCGGGCACAATTTCCCATAGCTGGGGGTGGCCGACTCGAGACAGACCCGAAACAGAAACAACATTTAAAAATGCCGATTAAAATTTTAAATCATAATTATGTACTTCAGGATTAAATGCCAATACCTCTTCCATTACAATGACGGTATTTTGTCTCAAGTTATGGATACCTTTAAATGATTTAATTAAGCTTAGGGAGGACCCGTGGGAGGTAAACGGTTATTATTGATAGTATTTACTCCTACATTCCTACAAATCCTACCTACGCATACTAACCTTGTCGACTGTTAACAAGCATTACACTAGAATGACGCCACACTTGAATGACCACACTTAGTGTAATATTGGTGGATCATTTGCTTGTTTCTGGCTACAAGGATATACTTTATTTTGCATTTCTTTTTAACCCCTTGATGATTATGACGCATTTTGACTATTCTGGCTATCATTGGACGATTTTATACAACTCAGGAAGGATCTGTGGGCATCAAAAGGGTAAATACTATATCAATTAACCCTTTGATTTCCAAATACCCTTCGTAATTTGAAAAAATCGTCTAATGACAGCCAGAAGATGTTAACACACGTAATGATCCTCAAAGGGTTAGTATCGATGTTTAGTGCTTGATTTTCCTTACAGCCTGAAACTCGCATGTAGCCAATCCCTCTCTTAGCTATAGCCAGCATGTATTGTGAACAATAATGGTTATATAAAGGGTAATGGAAGTGTTCATAATAATATACGCATTTAGCAGTAATTTGGCGGTAATATACAATCTTATACACGAATATCACCACCAATATGGCGATTCTTGGCGAATGATTTTGTATATATCAATTAAACTTCAATTCAAATGCCTATATTGTCCCATGATTACAATTCAAGCAAACGTAGCATACATGGACATATTTGTATAGGCCTACCTCTACCATGCCTTTCATATATTTCAGTGTACCATATATACCAGAGATAGCCTCATTAAACTTCAACATCAAAAGGTCTGAATATTCCGGGCCGACTCAGCGAAACTGGTCCGGTCGGTCTCCCAACAGTTGTTAAAGCAAACTTCCCTCCCGACAGAGTTCACTGCCCTGGCCAATAACAGTCCCAGGAATAGACAAAGAGTAGGGACAACTAACCCACTCAACCAATTCAACCACTAGCTCTCAACCAAGCATTTATATGTTCCTTATATATATATATATATATATATATATATATATATATATATATATATATATATATATATAGTATATTTATAATGGATTTGCGATTTGGCATGTGATCCCCGTGAGTTCATCATCATCATCATATCCAGGATATGTTTCGGGCTATTCTTTAACCCTATCAGCACGAAGACGTAAATTTCTTCTAATTCTGGTGGTAATTCTGCAAAACTACAACTCCTGTTTATTTTAGGTTTTACCTATTTTATTTTTAGGTTTTACCTATTTTATTTTTGTATTTTAATTAATGGTTTGTAAGTGTGTATTTTATGGTTAGAAAGTGCGGAAAACACTTGGTCAATATTTACGAGCCGCACCACAGCTGGGATCTCATTTCTAATGGTAGTTTTGGGTTCCTATCATTTTATGCTTCATTGCTATATAATTTTTATCCCCCGGATTTTTTTTTCTTTGCTTTATTTTTATTTTTTTTAGCATTGACCTAACCAAAAAAACTAACCTAACCTAACCAAAAAACCTAACCTAATAGCCCCCAAATACATTTAGGTTAGGTTAGGTTAGGTTTTTTAGTTAGGGTAATGCAAAAAAAAATAAAAAATAAATAAATAAAGCCAAGAAAAATATATATTTTCCGGTGGATAAAAATTATATAGCAATGAAGCATAAAATGATAGGAACCCAAAACTACCATTAGAAATGAGATCCCAGCTGTGGTGCGGCTCGTAAATATTGACCAAACGCTTAGTATTACTGAATAAGTTGGTCACAAATTATTTTGCAATATTTGAAAAAAAAGGAAAATATTAAGGAAACCACCCACCAATCATTTTCATTATTTGTTGTTTAGTTTTAGTTTATTTGCATCAATGTATAGTGATTGACATTAGTTTCAACCTCCGCAAAAATCGTTTTCCCCTTTATCCAGTGATCTTAAGACGCCGTGCCCGATAGTGGGGAGGGCTATGAAGATCAGGGAAAATGTGGGGTTAAAGACATAAAAAGGCGATATAATGGCTTTTATGATGAAAGTTGGCTCGGGTTTTGTTGTTTTTCAACTTGAGAAAACCCCAAAATGAAAAAAATCCGACCCAAGTTTTGCCAAATGTTGGCTCGGATTTTAAGATTTTTCAGCTCCATAAAAGACAGTAAGTGCAAAAAAGAAGTTGGCTCGTGTTTTCTTGTTTTTCAACTTGAGAAAACCCCAAAACCTAACCTAACCTTAGCCTAACCTAACCTAATCTGCTAATCTAACCTAACCTAACCTAACCTAAATGAAATTTTAAAAAACTGAAAATTCTTGGGTTGTTTATATAATAGAAGTTACTGTGGGAAACGTAATATGTTGAATGGAGAGCTCTGCCCCCTCTAAACACGTCACTTATGTCATCATAATCTGTTGTACTTCATAGGGGGTCCAATTAAGGAGAAAGTGTATTAACAGATGAAATTAGGCCGCAAATTACAATAACATAGTGGGCCGCCGTTTATGGGAGACTTTTTACACATCATTTTCAATGTTAATATTCTCCCTTAATCGATTTTTCCAAATTATCAAACTTACATAAAAATGAAGTACAGTTTATAGGGATTCCAACATGCATTTCAAAATGGTCATGAAAATTGGTGGGTGGTTTGTTTAATATATACCGAAAACCAATGTGGACTCTATATGCTCTAAACATCATATGAAAATGTGTTTCATGCCTCGGCAAAACCTAATAAAAATATATGGTACTCAAATGGAATTTTTTCGTAACATGGTTGTCAATATCTTCCTATAGACGGCACCGATTCGTACACACGCCATTTTCACCTGTCTCCCGAGGTCTGTCCACCAGCTTTTTAGTCAACACTAACTCCACCTGCCTATCTCTGTCGAAACAAACTACAGCTGTTCATTTCCACACCTTTGCGCATCACGTCACGAGACGCTACTGGGTTCCTATTGGTTTTTTTGTGAAGACGTCATTATAACGCATAGGCTACGTCACGCTTACCCTCGGGAGCCAATCACTCAGGTGTAATATGTTCATTACGTCATTGCAATCGGCCAATCACAGATACCCACCTTGATTTACCTGATAATTGCCAGTCGAGTCATGGCGGTAGACTGTAAAGGTCCAGTGTTCGCCTCTGCCACACTGTGTTATTGTAGAAACTACAAGAAATATTACTGCTGCCCTGAAAGTATTTACAGAACATGGGTGCTTGCCTAGTGATGTGACGTGTAAGAGGTAAGATTTTTTCGCATAGGTTTAAACTTCCGGAAATTAATGGGTAATAAATACGATAATGGAGTATTTTATGCAAGGGCTAGTTTAGTATCCCACGTACTGAGTTGTTGTTGTTATTGTTGTTCCCTAAGCTGCCTGGCCGAACAGCCCCGAGTCCCTGAGAAAGGCCATGACCACGATCGGGCTTTCCCACAGAACTCTCATTGAGTGTAGATTGTGTTGTTAGCGTAAGTGGTTGTGTGAAATGCAGTATTCTATGATGTGTTTAATGGTATGGGGTGCTATGTTACATCCCGGGCAGGCATCGACAACGGAGTCATCCAGTCTCTTCTGATAGCTCAGGAGAGCTGGATGGTGTCCGCATCTCAGCCTGGCCAGGTGGACTCTGTCCTTGCGAGGAAGGGAGGATTCGGAAGGATGGATTTCGGGAGGTCGTGCATGCAGCTGCGTGTTGTCTGTGAGTAAGTGGATGGATCGGTGAGAGATAGGAGTATGGATGTGCTTCTGGAAGTTGGTTCGGGGTGGGCAGGGAGGGAGAAAGGACAATAATTGTGTGTGATAAGGAGATCTGTTGCTCTTTTTGGGTCATGGTGTGTGCATGTGAGTGTTATGTCATCTGCATAGGAGGCTAAGTTTATTTGGGGCGTATTGGGTGTAGTTATATCGTGCATGTACAGATTGAAGAGTGCGGGCGATAGGACGGATCCTTGTGGGACTCCGTTTGGAAAGTTTCTGATTTTAGATGACTGACCGGCAAAAGATACGTGTGCACATCTGCCTGCTAGGAAGTTGGCCAGCCACCTTTTTGTGTTGTTGTGCATGTTTGTGTTGTAGATTTTGTTTGTTAGGTTGTGGCGGGGGATGGCATCGAAGGCTTTACTAATGTCGAGTGTGGCTAATAGTGATCTGTGTGGTGGTCTAGCTGAGTTGATGCCGTCAAAAGCTCTTTGTGTAAGGTCTGTGAGAAGAGTGTTTGTGGAGTGCAGTGGCCTAAAGCCATGTTGTGTTGGAGCTAGGGGTAGGTCAGGTGTAATTAGTTGTAATACTACACGTACTGAGTACTATGAATCTGCTGTAGCTGGCATGCAAGGACTAGTTTAGTATCCCACGTACTTGCTTCCAAATTTCTTAAGCATTTCTCTTCTCATAATCTGCTCTCAGATCGCCAGTATGGCTTCCTTAAGGGTCGCTCTACTGGTGATCTTCTTTCATATCTTACTAACTCTTGGTCATCCTCCTTTCGGGACTTCGGTGAGACTTTTTCTATTGCACTAGACATATCGAAAGCCTTCGATAGAGTCTGGCATAAATCTTTAATTTCTAAACTACCCTCCTTCGGTTTCTATCCCTCCATCTGTGCCTTTGTCTCTAATTTCCTTTCCGGCCGTTCCATAGCTGCGGTTGTGGACGGCCATTGTTCACTTCCTCACCCTATAAACTCCGGTGTTCCTCAGGGCTCTGTCCTATCTCCTATTCTCTTTCTAATTTTTATAAATGATCTCCTTAACTGTACCTTAATTCCCATCCATTCATACGCAGACGACTCAACCTTACACTACTCCATTAGTTTTTCAGAACGCCCCAGCCAGCAATCCCTCAACGACAAACGTAATGAAGCCATAGAACTCTTAAATTCTGATCTAAATACTATTTCCAATTGGGGCAGAGAAAACCTTGTTAACTTTAATGCTTCCAAAACCCAATTTCTCCATCTATCTACCCGTCAGGATCTCCCAGTGGACTATCCCTTATTCTTCAACTATACAAAAATTAACCCTTCATCTTCTCTCAATATTCTTGGTGTCTCTTTTTCTTCTGCTCTCATTTGGAAGGACCATATTACCAGTCTTGCTAAGGCAGCCTCCCAGAAGCTGGGTGTGCTCAACCGCCTTAGGGGGTTCTTTTCCCCTGCACAGCTTCTTGCTCTGTACAGGGGCATAGTGCGCCCTTGTATTGAGTATTGTTCACATGTGTGGGGAGGTTCCTCTCACACCGCTCTCCTAGACAAAGTTGAAAGGAAGGCCTTTCGTATCATTAACTCCTGTCCACTCACCAACTCTCTGCAATCTCTCTCTCTCCGCCGCAATGTGCATCTCTCTCGCTATTCTATCGCTACTATAATAATCAGTGTTCCTCAGAGCTATCCCAGTGCATACCACCTCCTTTACGTAGGGCACGTGGTACCCGTCTTGCAACTCAATCCCACCCCTACTCTGTGCAACTCTCCAACCCAAGAGTGAAACGTTACTCTCAAACTTTCTTCTACTCAACATCTGAGCTCTGGAACTCTCTCCCAGAATCAGTCTTTCCCTCTTCCTATGACTTAAATTGCTTCAAACTCCGTGTGTCCAGGCATTTTGGCTCGAACGTCCCTTGATTTTGGCCCTGTCACTCTTTCAACTATGGGGGAGGCACTCGCTATAGGCAGTTATGCCTTTTGCCTCCCTCAATCACATAGAAAAAAAAAAAAAAAAAAAAAAAGTACTATGAATCCGCTGTAGCTGGCATGCAAGGGCTAGTTTAGTATCCCACATACTGAGTACTATGAATCCGCTGTAGCTGGCATGCAAGGGCTAGTTTAGTATCCCACGTACTAAGTACTATGAATCCGCTGTAGCTGGCATGCAAGGGCTAGTTTAGTATCCCACGTACTGAGTACTATGAATCCGCTGTACCTGGCATGCAAGGGCTAGTTTAGTATCCCACGTACTGAGTACTATGAATCCGCTGTACCTGGCATGCAAGGGCTAGTTTAGTATCCCACGTACTGAGTACTATGAATCCGCTGTAGCTGGCATGCAAGGGCTAGTTTAGTATCCCACATACTGAGTACTATGAATCCGCTGTAGCTGGCATGCAAGGGCTAGTTTAGTATCCCACATACTGAGTACTATGAATCCGCTGTACCTGGCATGCAAGGGCTAGTTTAGTATGCCACGTACTGAGTACTATGAATCCGCTGTACCTGGCATGCAAGGGCTAGTTTAGTATCCCACATACTGAGTACTATGAATCCGCTGTAGCTGGCATGCAAGGGCTAGTTTAGGATCCCACGTACTGGGTCTAGGTTAGGTTAGGTTGGGTTGTTTGGTTAGGTTAATATACTAGGTCTCAGAAACAAGATTCGTAGTTACGGTAGTATTTACAGATACGCCCGATTACTAAATAGGCGGCGGCCCAACCGCCATAGCACCGGTAAGGGTTCGTGTTGTATCCCACATAGGCCTACTAGGTACTATGGACACATTGTAGGCGTTAGGTGTGGATTAGGCTTGTATCCAATGTACTGTACTAGGTCTATATGTTACTGGATATTTATGATTTAAATAAGTGCTACGTTTTCGATAAATCTGGTTATATGGCTTTGCAATTAGGGAAAATATGAGCCGATTTCCGACATTTGGCTAGTCTTTTTCGACTCGCAAAATCCAAGCCAAGTTTTGCCAAAACTTGGCTCGGGTTTTCCAAAATTCAGCTGTTTGGGGGTTGCAATTTAGGGAAACATGGGCCAAATTTCTAAATTAGGTTACTGTAATTTGTTTACTCTTAAAACTCGCAAAATCCAAGCCAGCTTTGGCCAAACCTTGGCTCGGGTTTTCGAAATATTGGGTTTTAGGCCTTTGAAATACCTTTAAACCCGAGCCAAGTTTTGCTAAAATACGTTTTCATCGCCGTTTTACGCATTTAACCCCTCATTTTCCCTGTACTTCATAGCCCTCCCCACTATCAGGCGGTGTGTCTTAAGATCGTTGTATAATGGGTAAAACGGTTTCGCCGAGGGTTGTAATTATTTCCAAACACTATATATTGATCAAAACTAACAGGGAAAAATAAAAAAAATCCATGGGAAAATTAGTGACCATCTTAGTGAAATTTTCCACACTTTTGATTAGCATTTGCATTGTTAATTGTAATTCAGATACCCCAACAATCTAGGAGTTTACTCGATTTAGTCAACTTTCAAAATACATTAGCCTAACCTAACAACATTACTTAACCTATCCTAGTATTATGGGTGGGGGCTACTGTGACGCTTCTGCATAGTAGCCACGTGCGGGCATGCGCACGCGTCGGGTGCCCAGCCGTTTAGAAACCGGCTGGTGGCAGCCGGCCGGCCGGCTTTTCCTTAGTATATATCCTACGACAATGTAACTAATGTCTGGGATATTCTTATGTTGTTTCACAGCTTGTAGCTGCCCTTATTCTTAACCAACGCATCTTAGTATATTTTATTCTCGATAGTTGATAGTTTCATTATAATATATAAGATGTAAGTCTAGTGAGAGTGGGAGGAGACGAGCGGGAGAGAGAGACCGGCTGGGGGACGTTGCTTCGCGCGGAGAGTCTAGCTTGGGACGAGCCTGATGTTGCCATATGCATTTGATTGCAACGTTAGGCAATAGTTTCGACTCATGCACGGGGTAGAGGATTTTGACCCGGCAACTGTGTTGAGTGTTGCCAAGCATGGGATGCATTTTGCATGCCTAGGGTGGGGTCCAGACAGATTCAAGACTCAGAGCTCACCTCACTGTCGTACCCTTCGGCCCCCTTGACATCTATCCCTCTCAACCCCACTTAAGAAACTTTCTCTCTTACTTTGTATACCTTCCTTCCACTACTTCACCAATCTATTTAATTATCCCATCCCCTTGATAGACCTTATATCTATTATTGTATTAACGACGAGCTCTCGGATAACTAGATAGGATTTTGGGCCTTATGCAGAGACGCAATTGTTAATGAGACCTAGGAAGCTTTTTTGTTGTCTCATATTTGGTGGTTTCATGCTTGCTAGTGTGTTCTTGTGTCAGGTTAGCAGGGGCTAGACCGGAGGGGTGGCTTTTTGCGATCCTTTAAGTAAAGTCTGCTGGTGCAAGTCCTGTGGACCCGCACGACTTTACTAGGATACCCGTGGGAGTCTGGGGGCATTTTCTTGTCTGTGTCCCTGTGTGTCTAGTGTTGTGTTGCGTGAGGGCCCTTGCCTAGTCCACTCAGCACTGCGCTAGCACGTCTTGCTTTTGTTTTAGGGTCGCCAGGAGAGAGTCAGATACTTGCGATCTGAGTCTCTCAAGAGAGCACCCTTTCAATTAGAGTAATTTATTAGTGGCCCCTCCATCATTGACGAACATGCCTATTACATAAGGCATCCTCTTCAAACACTAATCCGCCGTAGTTTGAATCTACCGCACAGAGCATTTAAAAACTGAGGAGCCTTCATCATGAGCGCACGCGACCTCACTCATGGCTTCAGTCATTATGAATTGGGTTCTCACTACGAAAAAACTTCGTAAAAAATAAAAACAAAAAGAAAATAAGAATAACTATCCAATAAGCTTTCCATCATATCGTGGATGTACTTGTGTGGATTTCTGACCAGACGCTGATTCAGGCGTCATTCCTCCTTCTCTGCTCTGCGCTCAGCCTGCCCGGACGTACCTTCCACGCTCCGCTGGTTCCGCATTCGTTGCATCCCTAGTGAGTTTTTTCTCATTTGTTTACTCTAGGATGTATCGAGTAAGGTTAGGATAGGCGTAGCAGGAGTGTCCTGGGCTGGTTGCCCGCAGTGCAGTGTATTTTGGGTCGTGTGTATGGGGCATCTATTTCGGATGTACCCTCGTGGTCCTGTTGTGGACACGTGAACTTTTCACAGTTGTGTTAGTTTGTGATGCAGGCGGCTTTCATTACGCGTTAATTATTGCTGCCTTTTATCCTTCTGATGAGGTAAGCTGTGTTTTTCTGACGTTCCCAGCGTATTTTTCTTCACTTAGTGAAGTTTTTTCTGGGTCCTTGTCAGGCTTCCCGGGGTGGGAAGTTGTCGCTACGGTGGTGTGTTGGCGGTGGTTCCTGTTGTGATATTCCAGTGTGTGTTTATATTTCAACTATTTTCATGCCGTCTACCTAGGCCTAGCCAGCCGCTCGTAGCTTTGCCACATGTCTAGTGTTATTATTATTATTATAAATATGCCCTACTGTGTCATGTGTATCCGGGTTTTAGTTGTGTATTGGCTAATTCCTCGGACTATAATTGTTTCCTGGTTTAGTTGTGTATTGGCTAATTCCACGGATTATGTTGTGACCTTGGTTAGTCGTGCGTGACTCTCCTCGTGTCGTATTGTTCAGATGGTGTCTGTTCAGGGTGGGGCTTGCCTTCCGGCGGGTTTTTTCTCGGTTTCACCATGAAAATCCTGACCGATGAGCCGTGTTGGGCCACACGTGGTTTTTAACTCTGGCTGGTTCCCCGGCGTGGGGAGGTGTCTGTGGCTCTCCAGGACTGCGTCTCTGTGGGTGCCTGGTTTCAGGCCTCCTTTAATTCCCGGCGGGATGGCTGTACCCATCCTTATATATATATATATAAAAAACGACGTTCTTGCGAACATTCGTTTTTATAGGTTTTTTCTACCTGGTTTACGACAACCACATGGAAAACCTAGCTGTTGTTTAGGCGTTCCTCCCCGGCGATCTTTTACAAAGAAGTGGGGTCAGGAACTTGTGGGGTTAACTTTTAGACTTCTCACCCGGCGGGTGCACCTGAGCAGGGTGGGATAAAACGACTTAGGTCTCATAGTTAACCAATCCATTTTAGTGATACTCTGTGTATCGCTGCCTTTACTCTTACGGCAATTGAAGGTTCAATGAGGTTTAACCAAATCGATTCCCACACCGGCGGGTGCTCCTAAGTGGAGGAACTAAGGAATTTATAACAAATTCAATTTCGATTAACCTTAATTTGGTGATACATTCAGTATCGCCGCCTTCTATTTTTACGACGATCTTTTGGGACAATTCGTTAAAAAATCAGATCTCGTATATTCCTGCCCTGGGCTATTCTACTAAAATATTTCAAGGGCCGGCGTCTTTATGAGGGGGGCTTTGTTACAAAATTGAATCTTGAGACAGTCACCACCTCCTACAGACTATAAGTGCCATGCTGGACCATTATATCAGAGGGTATTCTTCATGTTCTTTAGCTAAAAAGATTTGTTTAGCCTCTTTACACCCCGCCGCGTAGCGAGATGTGTTAGCTGTGTCTTTGCATCCCGTTACCCGGCGGGTTATTAACACTTGTATGCGAACACTTGGGTTAACCTTATGAGCATTAATTCCTGGAAATTTTTCTTTATTTTTCCAGAGCTGAGCTCCGGCGGACCAATACAGACCCGGCGGTAGTTTCCTCACACCAGTCTCTGTCATGGCTACTGTGGCCCCAGTTTTTGCCCTGTGCATTACCCCTACTTGCGCGGGTATCCCAATTTTTGCGCATACCCTTTGCATAAGGTGTGTTAAATGTCTAGACCGTTCAAGGGGTCTCTGGGTTACACTTAATTGTTCCTTTTGCTCCCAATTAGCCAATAAAGTCCTGTGTGACAATGACAAGACCGCGGCGGTAGCGTTGAGAGAGGTCAGACAACAGATGTCGGCCTACACTACCATTGTCGCACATAAGTCACTTCAATGTGACAACGTCCCACTTTGGGATAAGTTGCTGTCAGAGCACCCTCCCCCTAAACGTACCTCTAGAGTAACGGGTTTTAAGCCGACAGAGACTAGCCAGGGTTCTGTATCGTCTGTGGATACGTCTAAACGCCCGAGAGAGCCTACTCCCCCGGCAGCCACCTCCTCGTCGCAGGCGAGATTGAGGTCAAGGTCACCTCTCAGACAGCAGTCTTCAAGTCGTGCCTCTTCCCCGGCGAGTAAGAAGAGTAAGACGGAAGCTTCCACCAGTGGTCATGGTGGTGATTCTTCCAAATCTAAGTCTAGTTCGCGGTCACACCGTAGCCACAAATCCTCCAAAAAGGATTCCCATAGGAAGTCCTCTCGACATTCTCCTAAGTCTAGTGCATCTCGTCGTACCTCTACACCTGAAAATGTTTCTGTTACAGCCTCAGAGTATAGTGAAGCGCCTGTCCCTAAACAAGATTTACCTATTGATATTTTAACCCTAGAAATGGAAAGTTCAGGAAATTCAATAATTGAGAATGTTTCAGACTCTCAAGAGAGCGTAGGCCAGAGCCTCGGTGTTTGGCGGTTTGCTCAACCAGGGTCTGACCATCCACGTCCGACTCATACGAGTCACACAGTAGCCGATGTCCACAGGGACGCGGCGACCCCATCCTCTATCCCTGACTTATCTTGGAAACAAGGTGCCCCTGCCTCGGCGGGGTCTTCTCAGGAGGATCGGGAGGAACAAGATGAAGTGTCAATAATTTCAGATAGGGAAGGACAAGGGTCAGGCTCAGGCCTGGACGCCGCCCATGATAATACTGATTCACCTGTAAGTTCTGCATCTAACCAGTTTGTTACAGCACAAGAAATTGATGGGTTACTTACTCATGCTCTATCTAAATTCTTTAGTCAACAATGAGAAAACCCCACAATGGACTTGGGGGCTCCCTTGACAAGTTCTGCGGTACGGCCTCTGATAACGTCAATCTATTTATCTAAGATTCCTAACCCTCCTACTCTGTCACCGGCAGGGAGCTCTAAGCCAGCTACGGCGGCATTCACTACGTCAAATGTCACGGTCATCACGGATGTTAATCCACCCCCTCTAGACAAAGCGCCTCTTAGAAAGGTAGCTATGCCCCTGCTTTATGGGCCAGACGAGTCATGGGTTCTTTGAACCCCTCTAAGCCAGAGCTTGCCCAGCCTACCTTGTCAGGGGAACTCCCGGTACCACGTGAGTGGTTTATCCAGGGAAATAAGTCAAAGAAATTAAGGGCATTGGATGCCTTGGGTAATGTTTTGGACGTAAATATCAAGGCTATACCTAGTTATTATCATCAGGATTATTTTGTTTATGCATCTAAGCCTGCTTTACCCCCTGCCTCAGCTTCAAAACTTTTTCAGACTGGTCTAAGCTGGATGGGTTTAATGATATTAAGGCTCTGTCGGCTCTTACTCCTGAACTAGATTTACAGACCGTCACAGACGAGACAGCTAATCCAGTGTTGAAGGTGGGACAGTTGGGACCAGGACCTTGGGTGGATTGGGAGGTAAAGGCTCAAAACTTTGCAACCACTTTCACTTCTAAATCTTCCCACCAGATCCCTCAGGATACACATTCATGGTTCTCCATGCCGGTAGGTTCTGCCGGCGGAGTTCCGTCAGCTTTATTTTCTTTTCTAGCTGCCCCTAAGATTAATCTTTGTGAACTAAAGGACCCATTCACTACCCCTACCCCTACTCACCTAGACAGAGAATTTAGGCTAAGGGGAAAAGCTTTCCGCCTGTTTTCACAGTACATAGTTTCTCAGCAGGTGGCTAAGTCTTTACTCCGGTCTACTCAGGCAATCGCAGACGCGGATGCTCGAAGATCAGTTGAGTTATCCCGGCGTCTGATTCTTCAGTCGTCGATTCAATCCTTAGGTGACATACGCACAGCCTTACTTGAGGCGGTGCGAGCACGACAGGATCTTAGGATGTCATTAGTTCGCAAGCTGCCTGATCGCATTGCTAACCAGGTGGTAATGTCCCCAGTACTTACTCCTTCTTTAATGTCCCCTGATGTATGGCGAACAGTGTTTAACATGGCACAGGCCGTGAAGCACAGTCCTGCACAGGCTAAGAAACCTGCATTTAACTTCCCCAAACCTAGGCCTCCTACTAAAGCTCAGCCAGGGGGTTCTAAGCCTTTTCTTCCGCCTAAGTCCTCCCAATCCCCCCTGGGTCAGTACAGGCATAGACAGAGAGGGTTTTCAGGACAGAGAGGACGCGGCCAGTATAAGCCGGGGCAGGGCCAGTCTTCGGCCCACACCAGCCAGCCGGCGAAGCGTCCAACACCACCAACCCCACCATCAAAAAACTAAAGTCTCTCTCACTCCCAGTGCCTATCTTAAGGCCGGAGGAACCGAGGGAAGTACAGCCGGCGAACCCTTGTCTGCTAACTGGGTCGTTCCGAACGTGTCACCAAGCATGGCCGTTAAAAACCTGGGCACGGATGGTGGCACGCAAAGGCATCACTTGGCAGTGGCTCCGGCGACCTCGCTTACGTCAGCCGACAACGGCAAATTGTGTTTCATTAGAGGTGGAGTCGCTGGTCCAGGAGATGATTGCCAAGAATGTCATCATCCCGGTCCCTCCAGATTACCCTGTATTCACGTCAAAACTGTTTTTGGTTCCCAAACGGGACAGTGTTCAGATGAGGCCGGTCGTAGACCTGTCTTATCTGAATCTTCACATTTACAACGAGTCTTTCAGAATGTTAACAGTTCATCAAATCAGGCTAACACTTCCGCCGGGAGGCTGGATGTGTTCCCTAGACCTGACAGACGCCTATTGGCACGTGTCGGTCAACAAAAGATTTCAAAGGTTTCTGGCCTTGAGGATCAGGCACCAAAATTTTGTTTTTCAGAGGATGCCGTTCGGTTTGAACCTAGCACCTCGAGTATTCACGAAACTAGTCCGGCAAGCCCTGATGCCGTTGTTAAAACAGGGAATCAGAGTGTTGTGGTATCTAGACGACTGGCTGGTGGTGGCAGAGACACAACAATTATGCATAAAACATGTCAATATCATTTTAAATCATGTCAAAACTCTAGGCTTCAAGGTAAATCTGGTAAAGTCAAACCTTGTTCCCTCAAGAGTAATACAGTGGATAGGGCTGGTCTGGGACACCGCCGCTCTCACTCTGAGTCAGAGTGTGGACAATCGCAACAGGTTTCGCAGGAAACTGTTCAGGTTTCTTCACAGTCTGACTACGACACGAAGAGTCTGGGAGTCTCTGGTCGGCTCTCTCAACTGGATTCAGCTAACTGTCAAGTTGGGCCGGTTGAAAGTAAAACGATTAATATTGGAAGGCAACAAATATTTCCCACTCTTACCGGCGGGAAAATTATGGCCCATACCAAAATTAATCCACACCTTACTAGCGGTCTGGGCGAAGAGGGAAACATTGCACTCAATCATGTCATGGACCTCTCCTCCTCCAACGGTATGGGTAGACACGGATGCGTCGGGCACCATAGGGTGGGGATTTCAGTCAAATCAGGGGCACCAGGGTCAGGGGCTTTGGTCCCACTTAGAAATCTCTCACATAAATGTCAAAGAGTTACTAGTCCCCTTGTATTTCCTTCAGGCTCACGGCCCGGCGTTACGGGGCAAGTCGGTGGCCTTCAGAATGGACAATCTGAATGCAGTTCACTGTATTCAGAAACAAGGGTCAACGAGGTCAAGGAAGTTGCTACTCGTGTCGGAAGAGATTTTTGTTCTAGCCAGCAGTCTAGATATTTATCTTCACGCATCTTATCTCCCAGGCGTAGCGAACGTCTGGGCAGACGCTCTGTCCCGGAGACAGAGCACGACAGTAGAATGGGAGCTCAAGCAACCCATTTTCGACCTAATGATTGCGGAGCTCTCCCATCCACAAGTGGATCTTTTTGCGTCCGACGAGACTCACAAGCTCCCTCTATACCTCACCCGCCGGGCGATAACGCCGGCAGGGGGGCCAGACGCCCTAGTGACAGACTGGAACAGATGGAGCTCCATCTATCTGTTTCCGCCGCCAGATGCGTCACTAATGTGCCACGTAGTGAACAAACTACGAGTTTATCGAGGCTTAGTCTCGCTAATCGCGCCCCTGTGGCCGGCGCAGGTGTGGTACCAGCAATTAATAATGTGGTGCCCGGACCCGGTATCGCTCCCGGTCGGGTACTTCCACTTAGACACGATTGGCAACCTAGCGACCTCGCTGACTTTTGCATTATGGACATTCAGGAGGCCAAGTGGCTAGCACCATACGGTAGGGATGTGACCAATAAATTGCTCAATCAATATACTCAGTCTACTAAGCGACAATATCAATCACATTGGAAAGCTTTTACTTCTTGGATTGTTAGAACGGAACAAACTGTACCCTCAGTGGCATTGGTTTTTAATTACTTGAACTATCTGTTTGAGCAGAAACGTTTATCTGTGGTAACTTTGAAGAATCACTTAACTGCGATTAGAGTGCCCTTTTTCGACCTTACAGGTCTATCCATACCGGTGGCGGAGGAAACGGGATTTATGAGAGCGTGTTTTAAACTCCGCCCACCTCCCCGTCAGCTCATGCCTACTTGGTCTCTGGACAAAGCTTTGTCTTTACTTCATTCTCGTCTGTATCAAAATACTGCAGACTTTGCTTTAATCTTAAAGAAGGCAGTTTTCCTTTTGGCTTTGGCCACCGGAAACAGAGTGTCTGAGCTGGCGGCGATGAGCAACACACCTAATTGTCTTAGGTTTGGTAGACTTAATGATTCAATTTCCATTGCACCCTCCCCGGCGTTTGTAGCCAAGAATGAGCATAGTGCACACGTGTTTTCTGAGTTCACGGTGCCGGCGTTAAAAAGGGGAAAGGTGCATCATAATTTATGTCCAGTGCAAGCTCTAACCAAATATTTGAGAATAGCTCCTCAAAACCCCCAAGGTGCTTTATGGGTAGCGAGTACGGGTAAACGCTTACTTAAACGGCGATTAGCCTCTCTTCTGGTAGAAGTCATTAAAGAGAGTAATCCCGGCGTTGTGGGTAGGGCCCACGATTTACGCAAGTGGGCGGCCTCTTTACGTTTCCTGAAAAACTTTTCAGTTGAAGATATTGCGTCCACACAGTTGTGGGCGTCTAATCATACGTTTCTCTCTAGATACTTGTCAGTTGCTCTAGACAAACCTTCCTTACCATGTATAGCTTTAAGGCAGAGGGTCTAGGTGGCCCTGCAGTCACTTATGTTTACTTTCACGGAAGGGGGGGTGCAGTCAGTTGACATAGGACACCCTAGACCCCGCCGGAGTATGAGAGCTGTGATACAATTTAAGGTTAAAATGTGATATGAAAATTTCTCTGCGAGAAATTGTGCTAGTACAAGGTTTAGTACAAAACAACGGTGTTGTTATAGTAGTTTTAGCTGCGAAAGCAATGTAATATTAGTTCAATGGAGTTCATTTGCAATTGATCTCCACATGTATTTTGGGGTTTATGATGTGCACATATAAACTTATAACTTATTATTTTTGTCACCACTCGTTGAGTGGGGTGCCTTTTGTAACTACAGATCTGTGTTCAGAATCTTCAGGGTTACCCATTTTTGTCGGGCAGGCTTCTTTGAAGCACGCACCTGCCTGAACCCCTTTTTCTTGTATATTTCCGGCCTACGCCGTATTAAATACATTTTTCAAAAGTAAGAATACTATGTGGTTGTTTTTATTATCTGCTTTTCTAGAGTTATGATATGATTACGAATGTCCCCCTCCAGTCTTAGATATCAGGCATGTTCGTCAATGATGGAGGGGCCACTAATAAATTATAGGTTTGACTCTTGTAAGGAGATAAAGAAAACCTAATATTTAGTAGTGCCCCCGTAATCATTGACGACTGGGGCCCTCCCGACCGTCCCCTTCCCATTCGTTGATGTATTAAGGATTTTGGTTTACTTGATATGTCAGTGAAGGAGGAATGACGCCTGAATCAGCGTCTGGTCAGAAATCCACACAAGTACATCCACGATATGATGGAAAGCTTATTGGATAGTTATTCTTATTTTCTTTTTGTTTTTATTTTTTACGAAGTTTTTTCGTAGTGAGAACCCAATTCATAATGACTGAAGCCATGAGTGAGGTCGCGTGCGCTCATGATGAAGGCTCCTCAGTTTTTAAATGCTCTGCGCGGTAGATTCAAACTACGGCGGATTAGTGTTTGAAGAGGATGCCTTATGTAATAGGCATGTTCGTCAATGATTACGGGGCCACTACTAAATATTAGGTTTTCTTTATCTCCTTACAGGAGTCAAACCTATAATTTGGCGCACAGACTTGGGAACGTCCCTAGGCTAGAGCAGGTGGCTCAGCCCGGGTATCCGAAGCCTATATCCTTCCAGCTAGACCTCTGCCACCTGGCAGATTAACAGCTAGGGGTTTATTATTTCTGTATGCTTGTTATTGTGCCACAGTTTACCGTTTTTGTGAGCATTGTGAGTCAGGGTGTGGCTTAGAGACTCTGTCCGAGCAGGCTTGCCTGACTAAGACTGAGAAGCACACCTGTATGTGGTTATGTTGCGAGTTGCTGCCTTTATTTAATTATACCTATGCCATTATACACTGTATGGCCTATCACTAGTATTTATTCCTGCTTATGAGTTAAGAGTTCTCTAAATCCGTAACGTACTTTCTTTGCTAAGCATCAGATCCTACAGTAGCCGCATGCAGTTTAGAAACCCGCATCTTGTCTATCTGTACGATGTTTTGAGGACTGTTTGCTTTCACCTTCTTTCACGCAGGGGTGATTAGTTGTATTAACCCTTAATTAGCGGCTCACCACATAAGTCGAGTTAAATAAGCTGGACTATGTGGCGGCGCTCGACATAACTCGAGTGGCAATTTCAGCACGTAATGTTGCTGAGAGAGAGAGACAAGTGGTGGCAGGAGAGTAGCGAGCGTATGACTGCTCCAGACCACCGCGGCGAACCTACTGACACGAATCTCACCTCCCTCCTACCTCTCTCACTCGCTATATAAGGAATTGTATGGGGAAAGTGCCTAATTACATGCTTTTTGCACTCGCATTGCACGGTTATTGCAAGAAAACTAGCCATCATAAAAGGATCGTTATGGTGTCATTCGAAAGCTCTGTTTATGCCCTTTCAGGGATAGATACTTGTTTTACGTTCTGGGTCTTATTTAGGCATGAAAATGATCACGTAAACAGCCCTATTTTGGCTAAAAACACCCCGCTGGGCGGTACATATAAATAAACCGCATAGGCCGCTCTTAAGGTGTTAATGGTATTATTCTATAATTGCACCTATACGAGCTAAACAAATTATTATTCAATTTAACAGGAAGGTATGACGAGGTAAGTGATGTGGTATAGGTGGCAATATGAGGAAATGGATTATAAGGGCATTCTGTCCCCCTCTTACCCCCTTACGAAAATCTACGGTTATTCACTCCACCCAAACTGGATTTCTACCGTTTTATCGAACCAGCGGGGGTGTGGGGGCAGCAGCCCCCACCCATAATACTAGGTTAGGTTAGGTAAGGTTGTTAGGTTAGGCTAATGTCTCTCTGAAACATTGTAAATCCGTGTCACATCTAGATTGATAGACTTTTGTCAGTGGGGGGCGGAATGCCCTTATAATCCATTTCCGCATATTGCCACCTATACCACATCACTTACCTCGTTGTACCTTCCTGTTAAATACAATAATAATTTGTTTAGCTCGTATAGGTGCAATTATAGAAATTTACCGTATTAATTAACGTAACGTTAAATGTACTTTCTTCTAGTTTGTTATTAAATTGTTTCTGCAATTTAATTCCGTTATCTATCTTTTCCTTGAAGCTTTAAGTCAACTTAATTGTGTGATCTTTTATATAACCTGCTTGACTATCAGCAGTCTATAGTGCGTGCACCCTGTAACCGAGTCATAGGATACCTCGTTGTCCAGGCAGGACTCTTGACGGTTTAGGGTGGTTTGTTGCCTGGGTTTATAGATAAGGGTTGGATCTAGCGTTTTCCGTTGTTGCTTGTTGCTGCATACCTAGTCCAATAGAAAGAGCCCAGTGTTTATATATCCCAGGACGTAACACTACCGCCCCCACACACCCACTGATTGGGTATTAAAACTAGAAAAGATTGACAGGCGTTGAAAGATAAATCAATAAAGTATATGGTGCTTACTCTCCAATCTTCAGCTTTGGCTGTTGATAATAGGAAAGTACCAATACAAATTTACTAAAGTCTTGTAGGTGAAGCTCCACTCTGATTGGCTACTGAACATCGGGGAGGAGCCTCCAAGGAGGCTAAAATGTAAACAAATTGTCCTGGACTGGCTGTAAATAATAAGGAGAGTGAAAATCAATCAGACAAAATACGAAAAGTGGCACTTATCCGCACATCAGTAAGGTCCCCTAAGTAAGGTAAGAGCGAAAACAAAAAATCCATGAGACAGGAATCCCGTAATCGAAGAGTTGTTGTTCTGCAGAATACCCTCATGTTTACATAGGTCGTACGCTCGCGGTTTCGCTTTTGTTTTTGTTTTATTCTGTGTTTGCCCCCTGCTGGCAACACATATGATGATGACAATAAGTCATTGGGGGGTGATGGGGGGCAAAGCCCCCCTCAACTTATTATGATAATATTCAAAGCCACTAGTGCAACGTTATGAGAAACAATTTATTAGGGAAAATATGCACCAATAGATTCGCCATATTTTTCTCCATATAGTCCGCATGGAGGATTTTCGTTATCAACAAATTGAAAAATACCCACTTCACAGACAAATACACCAAAAATCTAAGTCAAAGCGGGGGTGTGGGGGCGGCAGCCCCCACCTATAATACTAGGATAGGTTAGGTAAGGTTGTTAGGTTAGGCTAATGTCCTTTCAAAGGGGTATAGGCTAGTAAACACTAGGATAACCTATACCCGGTCAGAGGTAAGAAGAAGAAGAAGAAGAGTCCTGCAGTAGTCTCCTTGAATGCTACCCTTATTATTGTATCCCACGGCAGTCAAAATTGCCGGAAATGTGATCGCGAGCGAGCGAATGTGTTGTTGCTTTGGTGTCTTAAGATAGATGAATAATGTTTGTTTTGCAATTTCCGACTGGTTTCATAAAATAACACCTACAAAAAAAAACAAAAAAAACAAGGAAAACAAATAAAAACTATTTGTAAAAATCGTCCCCGGTGTTAAACAGGATATTTATCAATGCATATTTACACATTATCAAACAATAGGATAAAAAGCGAAAAATAAGCTGTATTTACCCATAGCCGGTTTTTTTTTTGGTTGGGGGGGGGGGGGGGTACTGATTAAAGATGACCGCCTCTCTTGGTTCCACTCTTATTTAACCCACTAAGTCTAATGAAACAAATTTAATTTTCGAGGCCATGGACATATATCACAAAGAAGTATGGAGCATAATAGATGTATATAACTTACAATCATAGAGGTAATCGAGTTTGGGCCAGCCAGCAGGCTAATATTGTCAACATTATTTTACGTTAAGTTAATTTTGTTTCCATAAACTAGATAATATGATAATCTTCAAGGACACTACATCCGCCTTATTAGAAACAATTTATTAGGGAAAATTGGGACCAATAGACTCTCCATATTTTTCTCATTATAGTCGGCATGGAGGAATTTCGTCATCGACACTTGAAAAAACCCGATTTCACAGAAAAATACACCAAAAATCTGTAAAAGATATCAAATAGTGGGGGTGTGGGGGCGGCAGCCCCCACCCATAATACTAGGATAGGTTAGGTAAGGTTGTTAGGTTAGGCTAATGTCCTTTCAAAGGGGTATAGGCTAGTAAACACTAGGATAGCCTATACCTGGTCAGAGGTAAGAAGAAGAAGAGTCCTGCCGTAGTCTCCTTGAATGCTACCGATTATATAATTATTTATTAAATGTAATTATTATTCTATTAAAGGACGCGGTGCTTATTTACCTTTGCTTTGTTGTTGTTGTGCTTCATAACGAGGATTCATGTATGGGTTTTAATGTCATCCCCGAACGAAATACTTATACTCGTCGTATCCTAACTTATTGGCCAACAATCTAAGACTACAGACGTTGTCCTACAAATAACTAGCCCACAAATTAATGAGGACAATGATAGACTTACCTATGAAGTTGTTGATGGAAATTAACGGCACTGATAATTTTCCACGAACACACGCGTTGTCGTGCGGGGCTAAACGTTTGGCTACTGACTGACGTTGTACTGCCACCTCCGTCTTAACTCCAGACTAATGTTCATGGAGGACAACAAAATACGGAGTGTCAACTCCACACTATAATTGCGAAAGCATTACATGCACGCCATCTATTGACCAAGCTAGTTGATAAGAGAATGGGAATACAATAGGTTTTAAAGAAAACGTATGTAGGGTAATAATTTATCTATTTATTTCACTCCCAACACCAAAACACCTCCCAATGAAATTATTGACTATGCTAATATTATGAATTAGCTGCACCACCCAGTAGGTAAATATGCAGGTATTTTGAACGGCAGATTTGGGGTGCATATTAGTATCCTTTATCTATGTATATTGCGCCCAGTTGTCATTATGTTTGATAACTAAAACTCTCACTAATATTATCTTTGGGGTAATTGGAATGATATACATTATGAAATGGTCCTTAACAACATGTAATTAATTCAAACACCGAGACTGGCATATAAATGTTTTACACATTTATACATGTAAATAGCTGTAATGCACACTAACGTAGGTTTATCTTATAATATTAAACTGTATATCCTCTAATATATCTGTCGAAATAAGCTAACATGTTGCAGTAACCTAATCTTACATGCAGATTCGTAAGAAGTTAATCTCAGAGAATTATCCTTATTGATATTATCAATAATTACACCTATTCCTGTGTACACTATTGCAAGTGACATTTACATATTATAACAATTCAATTATTTATTTGGTAGCATTCAAGGAGACTACAGCAGGACTCTTCTTCTTCTTACCTCTGACCGGGTATAAGCTATCCTAGTGTTTACTAGCCTATACCCCTTTGAAAGGACATTAGCCTAACCTAACAACCTTACCTAACCTATCCTAGTATTATGGGTGGGGGCTGCCGTCCCCACACCCCCGCTATTTGACATCTTTTTGGTGTATTTTCCTGTGAAAAGGGTATTTTTTCGGTAGCATTCAAGGAGACTACTGTAAGACTCTTCTTCTTCTTCTTCTTACCTCTGACCGGGTATAGGCTATCCTAGTGTTGACTAGCCTATACCCCTTTGAAAGGACATTAGCCTAACCTAACAACCTTACCTAACCTATCCTAGTATTATAGGTGGGGGCTGCCGCCCCCACAACCCCGCTTTGACTTAGATTTTTGGTGTATTTGTCTGTGAAGTGGGTATTTTTCAATTTGTTGATAACGAAAATCCTCCATGCGGACTATATGGAAAAAAATATGGCGAATCTATTGGTGCCTATTTTCCCTAATAAATTGCCATGCGGACTATATGGAGAAAACTATGGCGAATCTGTTGGTGCCTATTTTCCCTAATAAATTGTTTCTAATAAGGCGGATGTAGTGTCCTTGAAGATTATCATTTATTTATTATGTATATTAGTATATGAATAAGACATAAATAGGCATGGCACCATGAAATGTAAACAGGTGTCCGGTGTCAATTATTTATTTTGGATTGTAACCAATACACAATACAATACTACTATACACAATTGATTTTCATTTGAAAATATAATCACTCCCTTAGCAGCTGATTGTTCCATACTTATTGTCTTTTGGGGAGAAGTGGGATCGTAGGTCACGGCCAGTTCGTCTATTTTTCTCTCATACCACACAGCGATGGGCGATGGCCAACGTTTGGGGCCATGTTTGTTTATTCCGCCACACCACCTCACATCGTTCCTGTCATTTGTTGTAAACAGACAGACGACACGCCGGCGAAAACAGCGCCATCTATTCACCAAGCTATGTCATTATTTTCTTTTCAGAATCCCCCATAACAGTTGACACTCCGTATAATTATTCTTTCCTCCGTACTCATTTTCTGTAGAGGATTGCTTCACTCAGTCGTTGCTTCATTTATATTCGACTGGATAGTTAAAATAAGACTTCAGAGGCTATTAAACCTTCTGGATTATTAAGCCAGCAAACTGTAAGTCAAGAATAGCGTCAGGACTGGAGCCCCTTTTAGAGAACTCCAGTCCCTTGACTGGATAGTTTATTAATCTCTGGGCCCAGTTATAAAACGGAAAGGATTGCTTCACTCAGTATTTGCTTCATTTAAACTCGACTGGTTTAATGTTTTGTTTTGTTTTCCATTTGTTTCCTCATCGTTGATTATTGGTGACCCCCTCTCTTCAACACACATTCACTCTTGGAAGATACAATACGCATTTTGTTTTTTCTTTTTCTGGCTGTTATTACACGATTATATTCAAATTGGGAAGGGTATATGGAAGTCAGAGGTTTAATTGAGGCAGTCTCTACCTTTCTAGTTCCCTCAGATCCTTCCTAAACTTTATAAAATCGTCTAATGAGAGCCAGAATATACTGTCAAAATGCTTCACGGTCTTCAAAGGGTTAATAATAAAATCATATATATCACTTAGTATCAACAAATCATAACCCGTATAAACCAATCTCTATTAATATTTGTTGCATATACTGTAGGAAAAAAGTGAATAATTACTGTCCACGAATGTTTACGATTGACTACATTATTTCCGGAGATCCTGAAGTACGAGAGAGTGGCCATCTTATTCTTTCGAGGCCATTTTGGTACCTCAATTATCAAACAATGGGAGATTTTGTTTATCTTTTTGATAGTGTAGAATGCATACTCACAGATTAAACTATATATCCTGTACCAGTATTGCCAAAGGTTTATTATGGTAGTGTAGTCATTTGAGTGGAAAGAGACGACAATATCATCAGTGCCACCAAAATGGCGGAAGTTGGCCGATCTCTGTTACTATATGGTCTCTAATTATTTCCAGCTATGTCGTCTTTTTTTCCTCTACTCGATGTTGAATCTTTCATGAATGCATGGAAGCATACGTTCCATTTTCTTTCTCTCAGTCTAATGCAAACAAATCTTGGTTTACTCACGCTTGTTCTACTGCTGTCCGCAACAAGGAGGAAGCATTTAAACGGTACCGACACCTTAAACCTCAATAATCTCATTCTTCCTATGTTTCTGCCGGAATCAAGCCAAACTGTTCTTCGACTTGTCAAACACGCTTTCATCAATGATAAATGCGCTGAATTATCCAACTTTAGCTCTTCCCAAGCTTTCTGGCATCTAGACAAAAACCTCTCCAACAATTTTTCTTCCTCTTCTTTCCCTCCCCTTTTCCATGATCACTTCTTCCTCTGGCAAAGCTGACCTCTTCGCTCAAACTTTTGCGAGAAACTCCACCTTGGATGATTCCGGTGCTAATCCTTCCTCTCCATCCCCCTCTCTCCTACTTATGCCTAACATCCTAATCTCTTCTTAAGATGTACTTTCTACCCTCTCTGGGCTTAATACTAAGAAGGCGTAAGGTCCGGAAGGTGTTCCTCCTTTTGTACTTGAAAACTGTGCTTCCGTGCTGACTCCCTGCCTAGGCAAACTCTTTCGTCTCTGTCTCTCCTCTAACGTCTTTCCTTCTTGCTGGAAGTTTGCTCTCATTCAACCTGTCTCAAAGAAGGGTGACTGCTCTCAACTCTCCAACTATCGTCCAATTGCTCTCATCTCTTGCATCTCTAAAGTTATTGAAACTATTCTTACTTCCAAATTTCTTAATAATTTCTCTTCTCATAATCTACTCTCAGATCGCCAGTATGGCTTCATTGAGGGTCGCCTTACTGGTGATCTTCTTTCATATCTTACTAACTCTTGGTTATCCTCCTTTCGGGACTTCGGTGAAACCTTTTCTATTGCACTAGACATATCGAAGGCCTTCCATACAGTCTGGCACAAATCTTTAATTTCTAAACTACCCTCCTTCGGTTTCTATCCTTCCATCTGTGCCTTTGTCTCTAATTTCCTTTCCGGGTGTTCCATAGCTGCGGTTGTGGACGGCCATCGCTCACTTCCTCATCCTATCAACTCTGGTGTTCCTCAGGGCTCTGTTCTATCACCCATTCTCTTTCTATTTTTCATAAATGATCTTCTCAACTGTACCTCCAGTCCCATCCATTCATACGCAGATGACTCTATCTTACACTACTCAATTATTTTTTCAGAACGCTCCAGCCACCAATCCCTTAAAAACAAACCTAATGAAGCCATACAACACTTATCTTCTGATCTGACTACTATTTCCAATTGGGGCATAGAAAACCTTGTTGCCTTTAATGCTTCCGAAACCCAATTTCTCCATCTTACTACCCGTCAGGAACTCCCAGGGGACTATCCCTTATACTTCAACAATACAAAAATCAACCCTTCATCTTCTCTCAATATTCTTGGTGCCTCTTTTTCTTCTGCTCTCTCTTGGAAGAACCTTATTACCAGACATGCTAAGGCAGCCTCCCAGAAGCTGGGTGTGCTCAACTGCCTTAAGGGTTTCTTTACCCCTGCACACCTTCTTGCTCTGTACAGGGGCACAGTGCGTCCTTGTACTGAGTATTGTTCACATGTGTGGGGAGGATCCTCTCACATCGCACTCCTAGACAAAGTAGAAAGGAAATCCTTTTGTACCATTAACTCCCGTCCACTCACCAACTCTCTGCAATCTCTCTCTGCTTGCCGCAATGTTGCATCTCTCTCGTTTTTCTATCGCTACTACAATAATCAGTGTTCCTCAGAGCTCTCCCAGTATATACCACCTCCTCTACGTAGTACGTAGTACCCGTCTTGCAACACAATCCCACCCCTACTATGTGCAACTCTCCAACCCAAGAGTGAAACGTTATTCTCAGTCTTTCTTCTATTCAACAGCTGGGCTCTGGAATTCTCTCCCAGAATCAGTCTTTACCTCTTCCTATGACTTAAATTGCTTCAAACTCCGTGTGTCCAGGCATTTTGGCTCGAATGTTCATTGATCTTGGCCCTGTCACTCTTTCAACTCTGGGGGAGGCACTCGCTACAGGTAGTTCTGCCTTTTGTCTCTCTCACTCACATTGAAAACAAATATATATAGTTAATGCTAGTTGATCCGACGAACTTCTGTTTAATGATTAAAAGGTTTGACCATTTTCGAGCAATTCATGTATTGTCTGCACCATAAAATAAAAGGACGCCTAGCTAGACCCCTAATAAAACAACAAAAATATATAACCGCCCACCAGAGTCTGTTCCAAGCTGAATATATACATCTTATGGTAATATCGAGGCGGCCGAAGCCGGTTATGCCCCTAATATGCAAGCTCGCTATCGCTCTCCTTGAAAAATATAGATACCTGAATGGGATTAGGCGTCATGATTACCAAAGTAATTCAGTGAAACGATTATATAACGTTAAACTATTGGGGTGAAACAGTGGGTTCCAAATAGACCCCATCCTCTTTCTTGTTTCTGGTTATGTTTTGTATTCACTCTGTCTTCGTGGTGCAATGCATAAGTGTGTTGATTTTCGGTGCGAGCGTCCTGGGTTCGAATCCCCGGACTGCCACATGTGTTTGTTAATTTCATTAACTCCTTGCGACATATATGACGTGATCGCATCATATGAATAAGTCCCCCAAAAACTCATATGACGCCATCGCGTCATATGGACTTATCTCTATACCTCTCCAATAAGTTTATGACGCAATTTTGCGTCATATGAGCTCAGTAAGTCCGATAAGTTACCATACGATAAAACCGTTGGTGGCAACCTCAGCCTCCTGCGATAATTCGGCTAACGGCCGCAGTGTTGTTGTGAGTGTAGTGCGAGGCAATGGCAATGATCCTGGGGCTCCCGCCTCCTCGGACTTACTGGAACATAATATGTCCTAATCGAGTTTAGGAGTAAAGTTGGTTAGTGGTTAGTGGAAAGAACATAATAATTGTTATTGTTTCCCAGGTTGTCTTCCTTTTCTTTCATTATTTTTTTATATCACCTTAGTTGCTTAAATAATTATATGTTAATACCATATCATGATTTTCAACTTCTTCGGGCTAACATTAGGCAATTTTACGCTACTTAGAAAACAAATGTAAAGGAATATATAATAAAGGGAGACTATCCTTCAGATGCTCCCAGGTACAATCGGCTGTCCAGTGCCAATAGTATTTATGCTATTATATAGTAATGAAATACAGCAACGGAAAACAAAATCTAAAGACTTTACCTACCTACTGGTTTGTTCATTTGTGTCTTTTGCATTTATCCTTTTCATATTTATAAGTGGCCTAAATGCCATAAATAAAAGAAGGTCTCGGCCAGCAAGAAATCTTGCCTCAACAACTACGTCCGTTGATATCCAAGCTAGAAGGAAGACGGTCAAAACTTAACTTTCCACTTTGGTTATATTTATATTTATACTTGGTTATATTTTGTTATAATAATAATTATAATTGTTTTCATGATTATCATTGTTGTTGATGCTATAAATATTTTCATAATAAATATATATATCAATATTAGTAGTATATATCATTATTAGTAATTACATAAGTATTACCATTTATAATTATAATTTTCTTATTATTTCAGCCGCTGATGTTTGTTTTCCTTCGTATTTCGCAACGTTCCTTTCCATCATCATTTTCACAATTTTTCACCGCTCGCTCTCGCACTCTCGATATGTCTTTCTTGCCTAGGGGTTTTCTTGCCTTGCTTGTTTTTCTACTTAATTTCCTGTTTTGTGGGATTTCTTTTCTTTGTGAACTTTCCTTGCCGTCTCCCCTTTTCTGTTTTTCTTGTTAAGGCTTTCTTTCAACCTCGTCTTCATGTTTGTTAGTGGAAACGTTTTCACTATTTTCGATTTTTCTCTGAGCAATTTTTTGGTTTGAAATTGTATATATGTTTGGTGCCAATATTCTTAAGATTCCAATAAAAGCATATTCGTATAGGAACACTTCACCTGTTATTCCATTGTTCTATGTCTATAAAGAAGACAAAAGGCAAAGCTGCCTGTAACATGTGTCTCCCCCAAAGTTGAAAGAGTGACAGAGACCCAAATTCAAGATACGCTGGAGTCTGGAGTCTGGAAACACGGAGCTTAATTAAAGCAGTTATAATCACAGGATAATAGAAAGATAGATTGAGGAAAAGAGTTCCATAGTTTACTTATTAAGTAGAAAAAACGACTGGGAATATCGGTTCTCCCATTGATTAGATACTCGGATAGAATAGTTTTGAGAGTGTGTTAAAAGCCCCCCCCCCCCCCCCCCCCCCCCCCCCCCACCCCCACCCGCCACACACACACACACTCTATCTCCGTAAGGGAGAGACTGAGAAAGCTCTGAAGAACACATATTATTGTAATAGCGGTAGAATAATTATATAGATCAAACATTACGTTGTGTAGAGAGAGAATGTAAGGAAGAGGAGGGTAGCTGATGAGGCGAAATGCTTTCAGAATATAAACACTTGTTGTGGCATGTTGTATAGTTTCTGTCCTTGTAAGCCAATATAAACTTTATATATTTATATATACTATATATATATATATATATATATATATATATATATATATATATATATATATATACTGTATATACCGGTATATATATATATTATTTGTTTTTATTATTATTTTTGTTTTAAGGTCATTGCCTTCCCACTTTTGATATTCTATTTTTCGACGATATCTGTATATACATTTTTCTTTTGAGGTATATAGCCTAATCATACAATTATGTTCTCTTGTGTTCCTAGTTGTACTTTCATTTATTTGTTTTTACTTTATTTGTTTTGTTAGTGTCTTTTGTCATAACATCAGTCATCATTTCTTATTCTTACAAAATTACACCCTTCACCTTACCAAAAACACACTTTTGTTCTTCTTTCTTTTGTTCTCGGATGTTGTTCTTTCTGTTTTCTTTTCTCTTATCTCCTACAATATGTTTTCCATCATTCGTTATTGCTGTTGATTTGCTTCGTCTGGCAACATTTTCCTTTCCAGACTCATCACATCAGCCAAGTTAGGTTTTTGCCCGCCCACTTTCCTTTCTATATTTCTTTCATTGTATATGTTTTGTTTTGTTTTTCCGCCAACCTTCTGTCCACTGTCATCGTCGTGTTTCTGTCTGGCGTCCACTTGCCCAGCCAGTAATGGGGACGTCCTTTTTTCATCCTATTCTGGCAACCATTAGACGATGTTTTTCAGCTTAGGAAGGACCTCTAGCCTTAATCAGATTTCCTAACTATCTCGAGCCACCCTTTTATAACTACCACAGATCGTTCCTTAGCTACATACTATCATCTAAATATACCCAGGACAAAATCTAGCACACGTCGCGGCGTGGTACTCAAAGGGTTAGCGAACCTGTAGTAGCCAGGAGAGCGTGTCCATCTTAAGGAGGAGGGGTTTGCTTTTTCTGGACCCCTTTCTCCCTTATGTTTAGCCCCAATGGTTTTGAGTTTATAAGACGTTTGTCTCATTAGTTTGGCGATTTTAAGATTTTTCACCCCATTTCTTTGTCAATATTAGGACCTTTCGTGCCATTTAGGTGTCGATTCTTTCCTGGCGAGCGAAAGCGAGCCTGTCATTTTAAGAGGAATTGGCCTTCGGCCGGGACAATTTTCTACCGAAAAATGTACACATTTATCTTGAAAGGGTTTATTTATTGTTATTGATTTTGTTATTATATTAAATATTAATAAATAAATACATAGACCAAAAAGCAACACAAACACTAGCCCCTTAATTCTTACATATCTTAAATTTTGAAACTACCCGACATATAATTGCCCGTACAAAATGACGTATATCCAAAGATCAAACTATATGAATATGCTGTATCAGTATTTGCAAAGGTTTATTATTATGGGTATGATATATTGGCGCATACAGAGGGCAAAATATATCACCAAGATGGCGGAGGTTGGCTGATATCTGATACTATATGAATATGCTGTATCAGTATTTGCAAAGGTTTATTAAGGGTATGGTAAATTGGCGTGCATACAGAGAGCAAAATGTCACCAAGATGGCGGAGGTTGGCTGATATCTGATACTATAGGTCATTTATCGGCCACCCACTCGATGTAGCTTTTTTGTATTTGTCTATCACTGTTTTTGTTTTCTTTCTCTGCTTCTTGTTACTGTATATATATTTATTATACTTTCATCATTTATATATTTCTTACCTTAGTCATTCAATGTTTTCTTTTATTATGATTGTTTTCTTGTGTTCATTATTTATTTGCTTCACTTTCATCATTTGCACTTCTCTTGCCTCAGTATTTGAGTGTCATTTTCTACTTTTTCACTTTTTCTCATTAGATATATTATATTTTTCCTCCATCATTCATAGTTTTCTTACCTTGATATGTCCCTGTTTTATCCTAATGTTCTGCTTCTTGTCACTATACTGTATGTCTACGGTATTTACTGTTTTATCAATATTTTCTGTCAGTGATATTTTCTTATTATCTCCTTCTTCTCAGTATATACTGTAATATTAACTTTTCTTTCATATTTCTGACTTTACCTCTCCCCGCCCACACCTCTTCCTTCCCCCCCCCCTTCCCCCGCTAGGGTGAAAAAAAAAAAAAAAAAAAATCATATCTTTCTTACCCTAGTTTGTCACTGTTAATTTCTTACTGTCTACGTTCTCTCATTACACATTTACTATTCGTTTATCACTAATATCTCTATCACCTAAAGCTCTCACTGTTGTTCTCGTTGTCTATTTGATCCCATTATATATATATATATATATAATTATATATATATATATAATTATATATATATATATATATATATAAATATATTTGTTATATATTAGTTAAAGCTAGTGGTTTGTATTATGATAAGCACCAGGCCTCCACGTCAGAGGATTAAATAACGCTCATATTATGTCTAAGCAGGTATTTTTCTGGGGGGAGGGGCGTCGACTGACTGGGGACAGAGGTGCATGGGGGCGGTTCGTTCGTGGCCACCCCTTCGGGGATCACGGCGTCAGGCAATAGATAGATAGATAGATATAAATATATATATATATATATATATATATATATATACTTTCCTACGTCATTCATATTTCCTTTCTTTTCGCCTTTCTTGACTTAGACTTTCATTAATTTTGCCCTTCTCTACCTATTCTCATTATATATTTACTTTCTTGTCATCGATATCCGCCTTCTTTCTTTATTATTGGTATTTTCCTCTGTCCATTCCTTACAACCACCACCACCAACACCACTACCACCATCATCATCATCCTAAGCCTTTTTGCCCTTTCGCTTTCGATATATAACATTCTTGTCCAAGACACACACACACACACACACACACATACAAACCCTCTCTTTCTCTCTCTCTCTCTCCATTAACCCTTTCACTTACCTCCTTATTTTATTCCGTATGTTTATTCGTCTCTTGTCTTATTAATTTACTCCACCATTGTCTTTAGGCTTCATATTGTTCGCCCACGTTGTACTATTCGTTGTCGCCCAAATGTTCTCACGTTTTCACGGCTCCAACCACACAACTCTTACTCATCTACTCTACCATTTATTATGACTTTAGCTAGACGATTTTGTGCAGCTTAGGAAGTGCCTACGTTATTGAGAGTATTACTTGACATCGTATTTACCCCTTTGAGTCCTTGAGGTTAATTATATACTATAGAAAATCGTCTAACAGTGTCCAGAATAAGATGAAAAGTATGTCATCGTGTTGAAAAGGTTAAGAGCTTCAGTGCCATTTCGGTACCAACTTTTGTTTTTTTCTGGGCGAGCAAATTTGCAGAAATCAGCCTTCGACTCGGGCATTTCTCTACCAAAATATCAAAATTTTATTTTTGTTTAAAGGTTGATGTAGGTATTGGAATGAAAGTAAAAGTAATTATAATACTGATAAACAAACAAGTATATAAGCACACATGTATAAATCTCCCCTTAATTTACTTCGTGTTATATATTTTTCACTTCCATAATAAATTAAATTCTCTTTTCATCCCTTTCCCTCGGTACGTATCAATGTATTTTATATTTATTATTTTTCCCGAAGCTACTCCCGTATTTCTTATCTCTCGGCATCCTCATCTTCTAAGCCCTTCGTTCCCAAACTTTCACTATAGCTTTCTCATTTACGTATTTTTGGTATATATCTCTTGGCTTCGTTCTTATCATCTCATTTTCTCTCTTCTCTTTCCATCACCCTCATCGTCTGTTTAAGCTCAACTTCCTGGCATCTTTCAATATATCGTTCACGGCGGAGTCTCTCTCTCTCTCTAGCAATGAATATCTGAATTGGTATACTGTATATGCCAACATTGACCTAAAATTATGTTATCCTCATTTAATAAATCTCTCTCTCTCTCTCTCTCTCTCTCTCTCTCTCTCTCTCTCTCTCTCTCTCTCTCTCTCTCTCTCTCTATATATATATATATATATATATATATATATATATATATATATGTATATATATATATATATATATATATGTATATATATATATATATATGTATATATAAACAGTATATATAATTATATATATCTCAATCTATGGATATATGAATTGGTATGCTAACATTGATCTAAAATTATGTTATCCCCGTTTACTACGTCCGTCTCTCTCTCTCTCTCTCTCTCTCTCTCTCTCTCTCTCTCTCTCTCTCTCTCTCTCTCTCTCTCTCTCTCTCTCTCTCTCTCTCTCTCTCTCTCTCTCTCTCTATCTATCTATCTCTTTCGTAATGGAGCCTGCCGAAGCTACTGAAGACTTGCCGGCGAAAAACTTGTTGCCAAAGTTGAGTGACGGAGAGAATCCAGTTGGGTGGAGGAGGAGGAAGAGGAGGAGGAGAGGGGAGAGGGAGGAGGAGAGGAGAGGGGGAGTAGGACAATTGGGAGGTGGGAAGGGAAGTGGAATTTATGCGAATTATGGAGAGAGAGAGAGAGAGAGAGAGAGAAAGAGAGAGAGAGAGAGAGAGAGAGAGAGAGAGAGAGAGAGAGAGAGAGAGAGAGAGAGAGAGAGAGAGAGAGATAATAGATACAGTAGGAAGTACACCGTCGTAGTTCATTTTAGATATACATTACTGGATAGAGAGAAAATGTATATGTATGAGAGAGAGAGAGAGAGAGAGAGAGAGAGAGAGAGAGAGAGAGAGAGAGAGAGAGAGAGAGAGGTAGATGTGCAGAAAATATATTTCTAATATTTTTAGAATGTTGCCGGGCATACATTGCATGCCTCGTACGTCCCCTTTCACTCTCACAGATCGAGGTACAAACACATAAACGAATATACTATAACACACAGAAGATATACACACAAATATTATAGCAAAGATCAGATAATGTTATCAATTTTGAGCTGACCCTATGATGTCAATGGTTTAACACTCTTAGGAGGGAGATCTGTTTGGACCTCCCCTATTTCACTCCATAAATTGGAGAATATAAGACATTTCACGCCATTAGATTTGCTATATCAAGACGTTTCACACTATTCGGGATTTTTGTTTCTGGGTAAACGATAGTGAGCCTGTGACAGAAGAAACCGGCCTTCGGCTGGGACTATTTTGATATCGAATACTTTACACGTTTACTTTGAAGGGGGTCTGGCTGGGTATCTTTTAGTTTTGAAGGAACTTTTGAAAGGCGTTTTTTGTTAAGGGACAAGCTAAAATGAATTGCTCGAGAATAGCAAAAACAAGCAAAATACTCAATGATCATAAAACAAAACAGCATAAAACAACCCACAAGCTGTCGAACCAGATAGTGCTAAGCGATATCGTACTGTACGCAAGAGTCGAACTTAAAAGCCCATTTGTTCCAGCCCTCCCTGAGCTACGTGAGGCTAAGGGTCATATAGACTAAGTCGTCATAACCCTTTCTGTACCGGCTACGTCGTTTTAATCATATTTGATCTATATTTGGAAGGTGTTATGCATCTTAAGAAGGAGCTGTGATAGTAAAAAGGGTAAAGTGAGATAGTTCGAAGCCTGTTAAGTGATAGAAACCTTTTTTAAGCTGACTAAAATCGCCTAATAGTAGCCAGCATAATGTTAAAAGGACGTCGCAAGTACATAAAGGGTTAAGGAATGCACCATACAACAGGAGAATAGAGAACGCCTCGTAATATTGTCCATAAAGGGTTTTCTTTTGGACCCTCTTCTCCTTCGTGTTTAGCCCCATTAGTTTTGAGACGTTCGTAAGACCTTTCGCCCCAGTTATTTTCAACATCTTTCGTGCAATTTTTTTTTTTTTTTTTAAGCTTGATGGATGTTTAGGACGAAAATTAAACAAACTTATATAGATACATGAAAAATAAATAAAAATAAAAATGTAAATTATTATTATATAAGAATACACATGGACCTTATACTATATGTGTTACAATAGAGACAAACTTGATTTATATATTTTGTTCGCAGATTAGACGAAACAGGAAGGGGAAATAAAAATTAATCGTCGGTGTTTGAGAATACAATTGCAATTACAGTGATGTGAAGTCAAATATATTATACGAAAACTGAGGCTCTATCCAGGTCCTGATTTTTTGTTTTCCTGGTGAACAAATGTGATCCAACGTCTTTGGGGTTATTGTGATAGTTTATGTAGTTATTATTGTGGTCTTTGAAAGGGGTGCAGCCACAGAGTGTGAAGTGAGGTTGAACGGTCAGGCTATGGAGAATGTCAGTACATTTAAGTATTTGGGCAGTGTGCCGCGTAAGGATGGGAGTTTGGATGAAGAAGTGCGGGAGAGGGTGCAACAGGGAAAGAGGGTTGTAGAACGCTGAAAGCAGTAACAAGAAAAAGGGTGATCAGCATGGAAGCAAAGAAGTTCTTGAATGGCAGTGTGGTAATCCCGACATTGATTTACGGAAGCGAAGCATCGACGTTGGTGTAGAGACTCAGACCAAGAGTGAGAGAGGTGGAAATGAGTTACTTGAGAAGTGTGTGCAGAGTTACATGGATGGATAGTCAGATGAATGAGGAAGTACGAGAGAGGTGTGGTGTGGATGTAGAAGTGCTGAAAAGTGTGAAAAGGAACACCTTGAGATTGTTCGGCCATGTGGAATGTATGGAAAGCGAGAGAATTACTAAGAGAGTGTACGAGAGTGAGGTGGAAGGACAGAGAGGGAGAGGTAGACCGAATGAGAGGTGGAAGGGTGGAGTTAAGAAGTATATGCGTGGCAGGTGAGAGGTGTTGGATGGGAGGAGGGACGTCGACTGACTGGGGACAAAGGTGCATGGGGCGTTTCATTCGTGGCCACCCCTTCGGGGATCACGGCGTCCGGCAATAGATAGATAAATAAAATTATTGAGGATTTTGCTATTTTTTCCCATTTGCGAACAAAGAATTTTAATTTGTCTCCTAGGCTACCAAAAACCTCTTCTCCGACTTCATACAAATTATAAAATGCACACGCAGACGCCTTTCAAGCTATATCTGTATTTGTTTTTGTTTTTGTTAATGGAACTATGTCTCGGCTGAAGCCCGATTTCTTCTGAGTTACAAGCTCGCTATCGCTCGCCAAGAATAAAATCGACACCTGATGGGGAGAAGCGTGTTATTATCACCAAAGTAATAGGATGAAACGTTTTAAAATCTATATACTAATGGGGCAAAACCGTAGAGGCCCTAAAAGATCATCCTCAAATCAAATAGGGTTAAGATAAATCGTACTCTGACAGGGACTCTGACAGTCAAAGCCCTGCAAACAAATAATCAAACTCGTCAATACTGTACAAAGAGACCAGCGGTAACTGATATCCGAAAGAGGCTGTCAACGCGCTAGACGACGAAATGGCGTAATATTTTCTGAAACGAAGGAATAAAATCATAAAAAAGATGAATGATTGACAGAGGACTAAAAAAAAAAAAAAAGGCAGACTGCAAAATTTAGGTGACAAGGACACGAAGAGCAAGTGAAAATACGACGCGGAATCAAAGCCGCTGAGAAGGTTATATTTGCCGAAGCGAAGTGACGGTAAGCGACACACCACTCATGCATACGACAACCCCCTCCCCCTAGCCCCCCGCTAACCCCCCTCATACACACACACACAAATACACACACACCTCCCTGTCTCATCTCCACAGTTTGGCGATTTCATATTTTCCGGGAGAGCGATAGCGACCCTGCAATTTACGATAATTCGGCCTTCGTTCTACCGAAAAATTTACAGATTTTGTTTGAAGGAGGGTCTTTGGGGCGTTGTTCAGCTTGAAGGGATCTGGATAGGTGTTTTTTTTGTTTTTTTTTGTTTTCTGTTTTTATTTGGTAGCTTGAATGGGGTCGGAGGGAACAAGCTAGAGAAAACATTATCGACATTGCAAAAACACATATAAACTCTCAATTATAGTAAAGCAAAAAGAACACACACACACATACACACACACACAAACACACACACATACACACACATACACACACACAACACTCCCCAACTCACGGAAGGGTAGTGGCGGTAATATAACGTCGACACTGGTGATGATGGGAAGCGACAGACCACTCATGCATACGGCTCAAAAGTTGTAGTGAGTTGCCCGGATTCTTTGAGCGACCATTGGGTGGGGAGATGGAGGGTTGGGGAGGGAGGGGGGGAGGGAGGGAGAGAAAGGGTTGTGTGGGAGGGAGAGCATAGGAGTGGAGATGTGGGAGAGAGAGAGTAGGTGTGTGGGAGTGGAAGTGGGGATGTGGAAGGGAGAGAGAGTAGGGTGTGTGGGTGTGAATGGGGGAAGTGTGGGGAGAGAGAGGGTTGTGTGGGAGTGGGAGTGGGAGTGGGGGATGTGGGAGGCAGAAAGTGGGGGTGAGGAGGAAGAGTGGGGGTATGGAGGAAGAGTGGGGGTGTGGAGGGAGAGTGGGGGTTATGGAGGAAGAGTGGGGGTGTGGAGGGAGAGTCGAGGTATGGAGGGAGAGTGGGGTTATGGAGAAAGAGTGGGGTATGGAGGAAGAGTGGGGACATGAAGGGAGAGTGGGGGCATGGAGGAAGAGTGGGGGCATGAAGGGAGAGTGGGGGTATGGAGGAAGAGTGGGGGCATGAAGGTAGACTGGGGGTATGGAGGAAGAGTGGGGGTATGGAGGAAGAGTGGGGGTATGGGGGAAGAGTGGGGGTGTGAAGGGAGAGGGGGGGTATGGAGGAAGAGTGGGGGTATGGAGGGAGAGTGGGGCATGAAGGGAGAGTGGGGGTATGGAGGAAGAGTGGGGGCATGAAGGGAGACTGGGGGTATGGAGGAAGAGTGGGGGTATGGAGGAAGAGTGGGGGTATGGGGGAAGAGTGGGGGAATGAAGGGAGAGTGGGGATATGGAGGAAGAGTGGGGGTATGGAGGGAGAGTGGGGCATGAAGGGAGAGTGGGGGTATGGAGGAAGAGTGGGGGCATGAAGGGAGAGTGGGGGTATGGAGGAAGAGTGGGAGTATGGAGGGAGAGTGGGGGTATGAAGGGAGAGTGGGGGTATGAAGGAAGAGTGGGGGTATGGAGGAAGAGTGAGGGTGTGGAGGGAGAGTCGAGGTATGGAGGGAGAGTGGGGGTATGGAGAAAGAGTGGGGGTATGGAGGAAGAGTGGGGACATGAAGGGAGAGTGGGGGTATGGAGGAAGAGTTAGGGTATGGAGGAAGAGTGAGGGTGTGGAGGGAGAGTCGAGGTATGGAGGAAGAGTTAGGGTATGGAGGAAGAGGGAAGAGTTAGGGTATGGAGGAAGAATGGGGGTATGGAGGAAAAGTGGAGGTATGGAGGAAGAGTGGGGTAGAGAGAGGGGATGTGAGAGAGGGGGTGGTGGAGGGAGAGAGTTGGCTGGGAGGGGGAAGAAAGATAGTAAGGTAACTTATAGAGTGGTTTTGTGTGGGGGGGGGGGGGGGGGGGCTGAGGACTGGATATATGGTGGACTGGGAGAATCGATAGATACCATATCTATGCTCGTTTATTTTCTCCACTTTCCGGAAAGTTTATTCTCTTAAAGGGCCTGTTACACATTCACGATCTGTGCCTGTGACTTTGATAATCCGCCAGAGAGCCAATACACGTGGGGAAAGGGCCTGCAACACATTCACGATCTCAATAACGATCAGCGCCGAACAATCTACTGTGGGCATGTCGTGATCATGGTCCCAGGCAATTCAAAAGGTGCAGTGAACAAGTCGGTGTGGGCCGGGCATGGTTGGCGAGCTCTTAAGGGGAGGTATTTAGTTTGTTCCCTAGACCTCCATCAAGCTTAAAATTACACCCCCTTGAGTCCCTTTCGAGATAAATTTGTACATTTTTCGGTAGAAAAATGTCCCGGCCGAAGGCCGGTTCCTCTTAAATTACAGGCTCGCTATCGCTCGCCAGGATAAAATCGACACCTGAATGGCACGAAAGGTCTTAATATGGGGTGAAAGTTCTTAAAATCGCTAAACTAATGGGGCAAACGTTTTATAATATCAAAAGCAATGGGGCCAAACATGAGGGAGAAAGGGGTCAAGAAAAAAATCCCTCATGTGGAGATCTCCCCTTAAAATGCGCCAGAAATCCTGGCTGGCCCACAGATTTGTCTTTCACATGTCATGTGAAGGCACAGGCAACCACAGGCATGCCTGGGGTAATCAGCAGCAGTGAGAAAGGTAGATAGCAGGGTAGAAAGGTAGATAGGCAAGATAGAAAGGGAGGTAGCATAGGTAAGGAGGTAGATAGGTAGGGTATAGATGTATATAGGCCGGATAGAAGGGTACACAGGCAGGGTAGAAAGGTAGATAGACAGGCTAGAAAGATAGATATATGTTAAAACGATAGATAGGCAAGGTAAAAAGGGAGGTAAAGGCATAAGTTAGGCATGGAAGAAGTAGGGTTGGATACCTAAGGAAGAAGGATGGGAAGGCAGTGAGGCAGGTTAGGCAAGAAGATAGGCTTTCTATGACGTTCGGGGTGAGTATTTCTAATTACGGAGATATTACACATCGAAAGTTATCGATAGATACAAAAACAAAAGGCAGTCTATGAGGTAAACACGAATATTTCACATCTAGTGTAAAGCAGAAAGGCTTTGTTTACACGTGGATAACGAGGTTAGAAAAGTGTTTCGGAATCGCTTTAAGGATGATAAAATAATACAATATTCCATTCAAGGGTTGAGGACTCGAATCCCTAGAGCTATTCCGGAACACTTTTCTAACCTCATTATCCACGTGTAAACAAAGCCTTTCTGCCCTGCGTTAGCTTTGAAACATACGTATTTACCCCTTAGACTGCATTTTGTTAGTATTTATCGATACCTTTCCATGTGTAATATCTCAATAATTATAAATATTCACCCAAAACGTCATATAATATAATTGTCTTATTATTGCCTGACGAATACGTCCTGTCATTTATGAATACGTCAACTGAAATTATACAGTATATATACATATTATATATATATATATATATATATATATATATATATATATATATATATATATATATATATATATTATGCTGTTAATTGACTTACGGATTGAAAGCATATTATCAGATTCAAATGTTGACGTAAGAATGTTTTCCCATCGGCCTTTAATGTAGTTTTAATATTCTACATTTTAATTTCAGTCGTTTCTAAAAGCTAGGAAGCATACAGTTCATTGATGTGTTACTCATAGCATCAAAATAAAACAATACACTCCTTTTGTATTATATTCATCCCTCTCTCTTCAGTAACCCCTGCATGACGGTGGTGTCCATTATTATTATCCTAGCTAACATTAGGCGATAGTTTGCAGTATAGTAAAGACCCCTTAGAACTAATTTCAACCATTATCCATTTTTTATCTCCCTTGAATATTTGCTAAACTGAATAAAGTTGCTTACGGATAGATAGAATGGCAGGGAAATAGGCATCACCGTTCTATCCTCTTTTGATATCAGTTTCCAAGCAAATTCTTGGGATGAATGATTCCCATTCCCATTCAGACAGCCGTCTAAATCTGTTTGCATCATTTTCATATTGCTTTTCTCGCACCGCAAACCCTTGCTTATATTATACTCTTTGTGTTGTACTTTGTGTTCCTTCTAAATTACCAAACTAACATATCGATAACATTTCTCCACTCAGATGAACGGATAAATTGTGTGTGCAAATAGTACACAGATTCAAATGAGACTTATTTGAATAATAAGTGTGTAATAATCGCTCTACATTTCAATTCAAACTTTAAAAAAAAAAAAAATGTTTTGTTATTCATTCATTTATATATTTATTTATTTATATTATGTGTTTTGATCACATATATGATTCTTGTTAATATGTTCTGTAATGAAAGGCACATTAGCGAGGCTATCAACAAATTCGATTACACCAGTTTCATAGTTATATCTGCCTGTTTACGTCATTATGAGGTAGCGGAATACATGACTGAACATCAAATTAAATAAGTACAGATATTTTGCAGCGAAAGGCGTCCTCCTTTATTGATATATAGGTTCAGATATTGGAAATTATAGCAGCAGTAAGACACATCACTATTCCCTCTCTCTCTCTCTCTCTCTATATATATATATATATATATATATATATATATATATATATATATATATAATAATATTATACAGAGAGAGAGAGAGAGAGAGAGAGTAGGTTGTAGTAGGCTGCACATATTCCGCAATACATAATCTCTCTTTCCACTTAAAGTATCTCTTCGGAATAGACAGCAAGGTTTTCGAGATACTAAACTGTCCTTGTAACTCTCTCTCTCTCCCTCGCTCGAACCATTCTGCGGGCCTTTTTCTCTCTGCTATCCACTATAATCTCTTTCTCTCTCTCTCATCTGAGCCTCCTCGCTCTCTTTCTATCGCCCACACAATCCCTCGGTTCCACTCTCCCCTTCCTCGGTCTCAATAGCATCTATCTATATATCAATATATTTATCTGTCTGTCTATCAATCTGTGACACTCTAAATTTAATTTTGTGATTTCCTATTTAACATTAATGTGAAGTCGCTCCAAGAGAGATTTGGACACCTTACAAGTTGTTTTACTTAATGCCAGATCAATTACATTGTTTATTTTTCGAACTCGGGTACAAAGGAGTACAAAGGAAATCAAGCAACAACAGGTCTAGTGACCCTTCTAGGCTGCTTGTCCTCCAAAACACTGAGGATCAAGTGTCCAAACAGTGGTTTAGAGTTGGTAAGGGAACATTGGAAAGGGAACTACTGCCCTGGAACTAATGTCCGTGGCAGGATTAGGAAGTTAGTAGGGGACAGATGGGTTAGTAACTGAGAGGGGGATAACATAAAGTTATTCATTTACAAATGCAGTCAGTCGCGGGTTTGATGCGAGATATTTGTCTACACAGAGTTTAAATGAATCAACGGTGCTGCAGTCTATAACGTCTCGGGGAAGCCCATTCCACAAGTTGACAACTCGATTGAAGAAGAAATTCTTAGATTCGTGTGAGTTAAAAGATTTACCAATAATTTTGCAACCGTTTCCCCGCATGTAATTAGATTGGTCGATAGTGAAGTACTTACTACAGTTCATATTGTCGATGCCTTTGATGATTTTGAACACTTGAATTAAGTCACCTCTTAATCTGCGCTGGGTTAAAGGAAATAGATTTAATTCTCTAAGACGCTCGCTCTTCGTATGGTTTGTTCTTTAGGCTAGGTATCATTTTTGACAATAAAGTCCTCCAATGTAGTAGCTCTCACTGAATCCTAGTTTCATAGCAATAGTAAAGATCTTGAAGGAGAATTTGAAATACTTGGAAATGGAATGCTTCATAAAGACCAGATTGTGTGGGAAGCAGATGAAATTCAAATCTTGGAATCCAGTCGATTACAGGATTGTCAGAATACGAATTGTTAGGTGCCAACAATAATCTAAGCAACTTTCCTTGTATAGGCCACCACACAATATTTACCAGCACCATCGATGGAAAGATCAGTATGATATTAGGCAACTTCAATGTCCATGTATGCTGACAAGCTAAAACTGCCATGGTGAAGGTAGGCATCTTGTTGTTTTTGCTGATCATAATTGCTTAAATCAGTGGATCAATGAGGCGACCAAAGGCAACAATATTTTGGACATTATGTTCACCCCAGAAGAATAATGTATGACCACAGCTTGTCTGTTAGGGAATCACTTGGTGATACAGACTGGAACCTGTTTAGATTCTATATTCGCGCTTCTTGTTAGAAGACCCACCGCTACCTAAAGTAAGAGACCAGATTATCATCGGGCAATTGTTGAAGGTCTACATGAAAGCATAGCCATGATCAGACTAGAAGGTGATGATTTTAATGTTATTTGGTTTTCATTCAAGGATTAGTTCATAGAATGAAAAGCTGCATTCGTTCCATTTAAATCTACCAAAGCAGGCTCACCTCAACCATAATGGTTCAAAAGAGATTTAGCTGTAGCATTTATAAAGAGAAAGCATGCCTACAAAATGTCTAAAAGAAGTCAGGACCAAAGGGATCTAAACTCCTGCAATAATCTTCGCAGGAGAGTGAAATCTATAATAAAGAGTACAAAGTGGAATGAGGAACTCCGGGTTGCAGGCTTGCAGCTCTTTCCAAAGAGAGTCCCAAAGATGTTGTCAAACTATGTAAATAGTGGGAAACCATTCAAGAGTACTACTGGGTCTCTAAAGGATGCTGCATTACAAATGCAAGCCTCAAACATTGATATGGCTGAATCATTAATTGATTAATTTGCTTCAGTATTTACAGAAGATACCAGTGACATTCATAATGACATCCATGATTATTTCATGAGGGTGGATTTTTCATCCGATTTAGATGTAACCCAGAGGGGGTGGCAAAACAAATAGACAAGCTAAATAAATTTGTTTTCTGGCCCAGATGGTTTTCTCTCAGAGTCATGCAGAAAGTGTGTAATCAAGTGGGATCTTATCTAATGGAAATCTCCAATAAATCATTAGAAGCTGAAGAAGTACCCACAGACTGGAAGCTGCCTCAATCTTTGAGGAAGGGGACCATGAGTGTCCCATGATTTATCAGCACAGTTATCTTAACATCTATCATATTAAATGTTAGAAGGGGTACTATTTTTTATAGTGGATAAGATACTTGAGTACCTGGAAATCCACAAACTTAATTATGTATTCCCAACATGGCTTCAGGTGACAACAATCTCGTTTCACAAATTTGCTGGAATTTGTCCATGAAATTTTGAGTGAATATGACAAAGGTGAAGTTTTTGACAAACATGCCTCATTGTAGGCTAGTGTCAAAAGTGATTGCACTAGGCAGCAACATAGAGTTACCAAATTGGGTAGAAAGTTGGCTAACAGGTAGACAGCAGCAATTTGTCATTATTGGTGTGTCTTTCAAGTGGAATCCAGTCACTTCTGGTGTTCCACAAGGGTCTGTTCTTGCCCAATTGCTATTTATCATTTATAGCAATGATATCAGTATTGGCCCGTTGAGTGTGATCTCCATGTCTGCGATATGGCAGATGCCACTAAACTTGGAGAAGTGCATGTTGATGTATATCGGTCAAACAAATCCAAAAACAGACTATTTACTGTTCGATAAAAACTCTATAAGTGAATTACTTGCAGTGCATTGAAATAAAGAATAACCCGCAGATTATAATTATTTATGATGTATTAACCCACTGAGCCCAGCTAAATATAAATAAATGTACACCCAGGGACCGGCAGGTTTTGAAGAAAAACAAATATATCCAGAAACAATAGCGAATGGGTTAGGAATGAAAGAAAAACCACACAAAACCGATCAAAAAGGTCAAAAATTGGTCCTATGGAGCCCCCGAAAACGGATTTTACAAGAGTACAAAATTGAAGGCAAAACACACAAAAACTATGTTTTTGCGCGCTCACGCGCACGCGGTTGGACTTTGAGAGTTTTCAACCATCGTCAAGGTTGCGTGGGATACTTTCACAGTTCCCATACAAATCTGAGCCCTCTAGGTACCATAGGACCGGAGTAATTAACACTGACGCAGACGTATGCGTCGCTGGGGTTTAGCGTTACATACATTGCTGACGCAAACAGTGCGTCGCTGGGGCTCAGTGGGTTAAGAGACAGTTCCAATATAGAAATACGGAGATAGACTTTACACTCTACAATGCTTTGAGATGGCCTCTTCTAGAATATGCTGTTCAATTCTGGTCTCCCGCACTCATGGATAATATGAGCTATAATAAGTCCAAGCCATCAATAGGAAGACTGAGCCATTAGGACCTGTTAAGAGCTCCTAAAGCTCGGTTCACACATACACGTTCTAACGTCCCGTCCGGCCCCGACCAAGATAATTACTTCTGTGTGTGTCCGTGTATGTCCCGTGGGTGTCCCGGCATAACACGTTTTCTGGCAGTTGCCCCGACCCACATGTTCCATTTTATGCATGCATAAAAAGGACGCCGCCTAGGCACGGCGAATTAAGAGGTCGGGGCCGGACGGGACGTTAGAATGTGTATGTGTGAAACAAGCTTAAGTCTTTTTACGATGGAAACGCGTAGACTATAAAGTTAAATTGTCAGCCCTCAATATGAATACAACACCCATCCATGGCCGCAATTAGAATTGAAGATGTTCAGCACAAGTATATGTGGAAACCTTTCCACATTATAAGATCTGTTCTGTTTTATCTAGAACAAGTACTTGTCCCTCATTAGTTGTAAATAGGTCTTTAGTAAAACAGTTTGAAGAAGAGAATAGATTGTATTATGCATGCTCTGCGATGGGTGTAGTGATCTACTGTATACAATATTTTCATTCCACTTCAGGTATCTCCATTCAATGGGCCGGGCCGCAAGGTCTTTGAAATGGTAACTAGGCCTTGTAACTAACTCTAACTCTCTCTCTCTCTCTCTCTCTCTCCCTTTAGCCGGAGAGAGTGAAGGATGGAGAGAGAGCCTTCTACTTTGATGTCCTATTCTTATACTATAAACTGTCCCTAACTAGTAGTAATAAGGCCGGACCACCTAGTACGGACCGTGGGGTCTTTGTGGCCTAAGTATGTGTGTAACTCTCTGACAAACACACACACACAAATACACACTCCCACACACAACATCACTGCCCTCGCTTCCTCTCTCTCCCCTTCTTCCATCTCACTATTCTTTCATTTGTACAGTAAACTTGTATTCATCCAGTCTTTCCGATATATGAATATAATTTTTAGATACTTCGGGTACAGTTAGTTAATCCGATTAATCACATGAAGCCAGTTTTGCTTCAATTCATTGATACTTTTGTGCAATTTGCATTAGCTGAAAAAAAGACCTGCAAGAATTGGATCGTTAAGAGGAGGTATCGTTTGTTCTAGACTTCCCTCTTCCTCATGTGTAGCCTCATTAGGGGAGGGGGGAGGGGGGGGGGGGAAAGGCCTGTGTTTCTCAGTAACCTTGGAAATTACTCTTAAAAATGCCCTGGTCCACTACCTAATACTCTACTTTTGCAACATCCGCCGGCGGCCTCTCCTCTAACTTCCTCTCTGTGGAACACCATCTCTCTTCTAACAAACCTGACTTACTTTTTCTCACCTAAACAGAGTTGTCTAAGGAAATAGACAGCAAACCTTTCTCTGTATCCTCCTACTATCTCTATCCTCAACTCAAAACCAAGATGGATGTTGCATGTACGTACGCAACAATCTTACTTGCTCTCGTATTTCCAACTTTGACTCTTCTGAATTCTCAACTATCTGGCATAAGCTATCTTGTCACTCTCTCACTAAATATATCTGTGCTGTGTATCTCTCCCCTAATTCTACTGACTATCCAAAATTCTTTGACTATCTTACTTCACATTCTAACCATCACTACCTTCTCTGAAATGTACATCTTAGGAGACATAAACGTTCACCCCCCCCCCCCCCCCAATGGCTCTCCTCTCATTTCACTGACTAACCTGGTGAACAAGCCTACATCTTGTCTATCCTAAATAACCGAGAACAGTTAGTTCAGCACCCCAAGTATCCCAGACCACCCTGAAGATCGGCCCAGCATTCTCAAGTCAACTTCTTTCTAACCTCTAATCCTTCTGCTTACACTGTAAATCTTCTCCCTCCCTTGGGCTCATCCGATCATAACCTTATATCTTGTTACCTGTCCTGTCTCTCCAGTACGGCCTTCTGACCAACCCAGCCGGCGGCACTTGTGGCATTTTGGCGCCACCAACAAGGAGGCTCTTAGGCAGCACTTCTTTGATTTTCTATGGAATGATCTTTGCTTCCATGGCCGAGGACCCTCAGAGAGTGCCGAGCGCATTACTTAGGTAATCCTTTCGGGCATGGAAGCATCCATGCAACTTTCTTTCTCCCAAACTAACTCACAATAATCTTGGTTTACTCACGTTTGTTCTACTGCTGTCCGCAATAAGGAGGAAATATTCAAACGGTATCATCGCCTTCAAACTCAAGAATCTTGTACTGTATATGTTTCTGCCCAGAATCAAGCCCAATCTGTTCTTTGACTCGCCAAAAACTCTTTCATCAATAACATTAAATGCTCTTAACCTTCCAACTCTAGCTCTTCCCAAGCTTTTAGGCATCTAGACAGAAACCTTTCCAACACCATCACTTCCTCGTCAATCCCTCCTCTTTTCCTCTCTACCTTGAATGATTCTGGCGCTACTCCTCTCTTTCCGCCCTCTCACTTATTTATACCCAATATCATAATATTTTCGAAGGATGTACTTTCTGCCATCTTTGAGCTTAATACTAATAAGGCATACGGACCGGATGGTGTTCCTCCTGTTGTACTCAAAAACTGTTCTTCCTTGCTGACTCCCTGCCTAGGCAAACTCTTTCATCTCTGTCTTTCCTCTAACGTCTTTCCTTCTTGCTTGAAGTTTGCTCTCATTCAACCTGTCCCAAAGAAGGGTGACCGCTCTCAACCCCTATCTAATCTAATATAATCTAATTGCTCTAATTTCTTGCTTCTCTAATGTTTTTAAAACTATTCTTAATTCAGAGATTCTTCAGCATTTCTGTTCTCATAATCTACTCTCAGATAGCCATTATTGTTTCCTGAAGACCGCTCTACTGGCGATCTTCTTGCTTATCTTACTAACTCTTGGTTATCCTCCTTTCGGGACTTTGATGAGACTTTTTCTACTGTGCTAGACATATTGAAAGCCTTCGATAGAGTCTGGCATAAATCTCTAATTTCCAAAATACACACCATTGGTTTCTATTCCTCCAAATGTGCTTTTGTCTCTAATTTCCTTTCTGACCCTTCCATAGCTGTAGTTGTGGATGGCCATCGCTCACTTCCTCAACCTATCAACTCCAGTGTTCCTCAGGGTTCTATCCTGTCTCCAGTTCTCTTTCTAATGTTCATTAATGATCATCCCAACTGTACCACTAGTCCTATCCACTCATATACTGATGACTCTACCTTACACTCTTCAACTCATTGTTCACATCAACCTAGCATGCAATCACTTCAAAATTCACGAAACATGGCCATGGCATATGCCTATATTCTGATTTACGAATTATTTCTGATTGGGGCAGAGAAAATGTTGTCACTTTCAATGCCTTCAAAACGCAATTTCTCCCTCTATCTACCAGTCGCGCTTCTCCACGAGCCTATCAGTTGCTCTTCAACAATATACAAATCAACCCTTCATCTTTTCTTTATATTCTTGGTGTATCTTTTTCATCTGACCTTTCTTGGAAAGATCATATTACCACTCTTGCTAAAAAAAGCTTCCCAGAAATTAGGTATGCTGAAACGTCTTCGTGGATTTTTCACCTCCGCACAGTTTCTTGGTTTGTATAGGGGCACAGTGGGCCCATGTATCGAGTATTGTTCGCATGTGTGGGGAGGTTCCACCCATACTGCACTTTTTGAAAGAGTAGAGTCCAAAGCATTTTGTTTCATCAACTCACTTCCTCTTACTTGTTCTCTACAGTCTCTTTCTACATGCCGCAATGTTGCATCTCTTTCACTCTTCTATCGCTATTACAACAATCAGTGTTCTTCAGAGCTCTCTCAGTGTATACCTCCTCCCTTGAGGCGAGTGTGAGGGACCCACCTTTCAACACAGTCCCACTCCTATTCTGTCCAGATCTCCAATCCAAGAGTAGGCAAGTTTTCTCAGTCTTTCTTCTATTGAACAAGTGAACTCTGGAACTCTCTCCCTCAATCAATCTTTCCTTAATCATATGACTTAGACTTCTTTAAACTTCGTGCGTACAAGCATTTTGACCCCAACCTCCCTTGATTTTGGCTCCCTGTCACTCTTTTGGCTTTGGAGGAGACACTCATCACAAGCAACCTGCCTTTTGTCTCCTTGATACACATATCAAATATAAATGAACAAGTGATTATGTTCTGTTCTTTTATTTTTCATTCAGATATCTTCTTTTTATTGACCATAATCTTTCTCTCCCTCTCTCTCTGGGTTGTATCCATTCGTCCCCAATCATCCAACTGTTTTAAGACGTTTATCCTCATTCAGGTGTCGATTTTTTCCTGGCGAGCGGTAGCGAGCCAGCATAAATTATAACATGTTTTTGACAGCAGGCTTAATTTGTACATTTTTCGATAGAAAAATTTCTCCGGCAAAGCCGGATATCTACATACAATGCTGGCTCGCTATCGCTCGCCAGGACAAAATTGACACCTGGATGGGGATGAACGTCTTAAAACAGTAGGCTGAATGGGACCGAATGGATACAAGCTAGTAAACAGAGAGAAAAGGAGAGAAAAAAAGCAGGTCGCCCCCCTTAACGTACCCTTCTTTCTCCCTCTCCGGTTGGCTGTAATATGTTTGATCGTTCCTGCTTTTTTTATAGCTTTATATTAAGCTTTTAATTTAGTAGGTATATACTGTATTAAACTAGGCCTATATTTGAGTAGAATATTTATTTAGTAGGACGTTTTTTTATTTTAGTAGACTAAGTTATATTTTATCGCTCCTACCATCTCTGTAGCTTTTAGTGTCGTGACTTACACTTTGATTTGTTGGTTAGTATTATCATTATTTGTTTCATGTTGGCTATTAATCTAGTCAGGTGTTCACGGTTTTATTACAAATCCTAATGAAGTCACAGGTAGCATTATTTATTGCTGTCAGTTATATTACTGAATTGCTTTACAGCGTTCTTATTGTTAATTAAAATTACTTTACTGGAGAAAATTAGGTAAAAAGTACAAGGTTTGTATTTTGATCATCAAATATGTATGCATATACTGTCTCTCTCTCTCTCTCTCTCTCTCTCTCTCTATATATATATATATATATATATATATATATATATATATATATATAAATATATATATATATTAAAACTCGCTAGGAAAATTGAAACAATGGAACACCAAGCTTTCGTCTATTCTCTCAAGACATCTTCAGGGTAATACCCTCGTAATACCCTGAAGATGTCTTGAGATAATAGACGAAAGCTTGTTGTTCCATTGTTTCAATTCTCCTAGCAACTTTTACTACATAATTTGATAACACGTGTTTGTGAGTTAACCTCCATAGTCCACATACATATATATATATATATATATATATATATACTGTATATATTACAGAAACAGAGAGCGAGAGAGAGAGAGAGTACAAAGGAGTACAAAGGAAATCAAGCAACAGTAGGTCCAGCGACCCCCCAAGGCTGCTTGCCCTCCAAAACATTGATGGTCAAGTGTCAAAACAATAATTTAGAGTAGGTAAGGGAAAATGGAAAAGGGAGACTGCCCTGCGAGAGAGAGAGAGAGAGAGAGAGAGATTTGACAATAGCAGTTTGTTAATTTTCTTTTTGCTAATATAAATTTATTTCTATACCAGTTTGGATGAGAGCTCCTTTATCCAACCGGTTAGCAATACTTCCCTCTCTCGTCAGTTTTATTTTGTCTCATTAAAATACTGTCACCTACCCTATTTTGTCTTATTCTTGGATTTATCATATTTATTTTTCTCTATATCTATCTATTGATTTACCTTCTCAACCATTCCCTTTCACCTTCTCATTTTCTCACCTATTGCATAGCTTGCACTTTTTAGATTACTTCCCTGCCGCCCCATCTCTCTCTCTTTCTCTCTCTCTCTCTCTCTCTCTCTCTCCAAATGTCACTTGATAAGTCCCCCTCGACCATTACTGAAGAAAATAAAAGCTCATGGAATAGGGGAACTCTATTAATTAAGATTGATTAAGGCATGGTTAATTGGTATGAAGCACATAATTAGCATAGCGGCGGTATGCAATCAGACTGAGGTGTAGTTAAGAGTGGAGTTCCACAAGGATCTGTTTTAGGCCCTTTGCTGTTCATCATTTGTATTCACAACTTTGATGTAAGAATAACTATAGCAAGATCAGCAAGTTTGGGTATGACACTAAAATAGAAAGAGTGATTAATTCTGATTATGATATTCATGCTCTCCAAAGACATGAGTTCTATCGAGTGCCCGAGTGGTAGTATTATTACTGTTATTGTTAATATGATTGTAGTGCACTCTCTCTCTCTCTCTCTCTCTCTCTCTCTCTCTCTCTCTCTCTCTCTCTCTCCCATATCCACCACCCCAGCTAACTCCAACCCAAGCCACCACCACCATCACCGATTTCCGCGTGCCTCGGTTAAGCCATCAATTTGCAGCGTGTGGTGAGAGTCTTTGGTCGGCAGATGCAGCAGTGAAGGGGGAAGGGGAGGGGGTGTCTCTCTCATACAGCGGGGTCTATGATTTACGATGTTCCGGGGGTGATTGCAGGACCGATGAAAACGGGAACGAGAGGGGGGAGAGAGAGAGAGAGAGAGAGAGAGAGAGAGAGTAGTCAACTAGTAGATATATAAATAATGGAGCACCAAAACGAAACGCAAAGATAATCAGTGAAACTGAACTAGACAAAAGTAATACCATTGAACCAAATCGTAATGTAAATGAGAAATTGTGCAAACTGTGCAATTCACAATATATTGGCGATGAATTCCATTTAATATTTGAGTGTAGCAATGCACACTTGATAATACAGGGAAAGGTATTTCGTAAACATGAATGATTACATGCGATTGCCGAATATGTTTCAACTAGTAAAACTACTAAGCTCTAATAAACAGCATTCTAGTTAAATTTAGCAACTTCCTAGAATTCACTTTGCCAAAATTAAAATAATTTTAGGATTATATTCCACCTATATACATAAAGTGCATGGGTATGATATTCCACCTATATACATAAAGTGCATGGGTATGATATTCCACCTATATACATAAAGTGCATGGGTATGATTTTGTTTTTGGTGCAAGGATAAAAGTTTACCGAGCTAAATATTAATGAAAGGAAATTACTGCATATTTGTATGTTAGTTTATTAAGGGAGCAATACCAATTGTTTCACAGTATATGATAATACCACGAATTTGTAATAAGTATATATTTTAAATATGTATAATACATGTTTTACTAATGCGTGTTGTATGTGTATGCAATTATTCAAGTGTAATATTATTTGTCCGATAATTTATTGTTTGTTTTCAAATTTTCAAAGTTAATGGTTTAAACTGTCAACTGTGTGTCATGCTGTATTCGCAGTCATAGCTAAATAGAGTTATTCTTATTCTTAGATTCTTATTCTTTTAGAGTAGAGAAAGAGAGAGGGATATAAAGGGGGAGAGGAAGTAGAGAGAGAGATGGGACGGGAGGAGAGTATAGCTAGATAGATATATGTCACAGGGAATATGTGGAACTAGGGATTTCACATAAACCCTACATGAATCAGGGGTTTCATGTAATCGCTTTGACCATCAACAAATACATGAAATCTCTCAATTGTATAGGGATTTTGTGAACTCAATGGAGTATAAGGTGTCTTGATACACAAATCTCCTGTTTGGATGTTGATGAATGTGTGTAATGGTTGTTGACGAGCTCTAAGCGTTCTCATTGTTCATATATAAAGACCAACAGCCGGGTATGAGTGAAATACATTAATATATTTATTTATTAATTTATTAGCTTCACTCCTAAGGTATAATAATCACCTAACTACTGATCCGAACGTCTTAAAATTTAGAGATGGGGCTAAACATGACGGAGAAGTGGGGCCAAAACAAAAAATAATAATAATAATAACTTCCCCTTAAGGACCTAACTGTGAACTCCATTATTGTTTTCCTAGAACAACGCTCTCTCTCTCTCTCTCTCTCTCTCTCTCTCTCTCTCTCTAGGATATAAATCGTAGCTTCAAGGTTCCGAAGCTATTGTACTGATTTGAATCTTCTCATTATTTGTTTACCTAATATTTACATTTCAGAGGTTCGTGTACGCGTTTCAAGGTTCATATTGGGCCAGGATACTTGGCGTGTGCAGTCAAAGAAACGCATACTGGCCCAATTGAACCCTCAAACAGCACAAACGTACTTTACAGTACACCCATTCATAAAAGAAAGGTACCCCCCTGACCGAGAGATCTGAAGCCTCATGCTATTTAGTTGTGGTAACACTGGCCCTGAACCATCGACGGCACGTAAGTGGGTGGTGACGGTGGATTGTGGGAGAGAGAAGGGAGCTGATCCGAAAGAAGCAATGCTTCACTTCGCATTGAAAATCGCTTTGCCAATTATCTCTCTCTCTCTCTCTCTCTCTCTCTCTCTCTCTCTCTCTCTCTCTCTCTCTCTCTCTCTCTCTCTCTCTCTCTCTCTCATATCCACATATATATTTATATATCTACATCTATCTATATGTCTGTCTATCTTTCTTAAAAAATAATTACATTCAGTTTTCTAATAGACATATCCCATCTGAATCCTACATAATTTTCAATAATAACAATTTGGCAGTTTTTCCGAATAGTGATATCCTTGGAGTATGCCAATTTCAGATGGACGTCTTATGTCAGATCTATTTTAAAAAATGCTTCAAAGACTCTAGGAAGGACGTCCTTTCCGAGAGAGAGAGAGAGAGAGAGAGAGAGAGAGATGTAGCAAAACGATTTTGAATGCGAAGTGAAGCATTGCTTCGTTCAGATCAGCTCCGTACTCCCTCTCACAGTCACCACCCACCTTCGTGACGTCGATGGTTCAGGGCCAGTGTTACCACAACTAAATAGCATGAGGCCTCAGATCTCTCGATCAGGGGGGTACCTTTCTTTTATGAATGGGTGTACAGTACCTCTTAATTGTAATTAATAGGTAAAGGATTAAACAAGATTCGAATCAGTCCGCGATAGGTTTCCGATCAAGTGGTAGCTGCACGAATAGAAATGCAGGACTAGCTCAGTTAGCGCAAGCTTAGCGGATGGTGGAGAGAAGTAGCATTATAATAATTATTGTCCATGCACAATATGGTTGGGGGGGGGGGAGAGGGGGGTTGACTCAAGACAGAGCAAGAATAGGGACAACACAAAACACAACAGAAAACAATGAACACACAAACACAAAATAAAAATAAAATAAAAAAAACAAGGAAAAGTGGGGATTGGGCCTGAGTATACAGATAGAATAGATAGATAGACAATTTGGCAATAATATGACCGTGCCCATGCCATTAGTAGACAGAGGTCGCGGTGGGCCTCGCAATATTTAGGGAGTGGCTATTGACCGTGACGAAAATGACATGTACACAACTGCTGTAAAGAGTGGTATTCTAAAAGCAAAGTATTTCCGTAAGCAGTATGATGTACAATACTCTACGTCCCCAGCGATTGGGATAGAAGGTGAAACCTGCAATGGTGATTTAATAGAGTATCTCACTAGGCATATATCCCTTTCACACATATTCCTGTGGATTTATCATCACCTATATCCTGTGTGCCTCCAGAACTAATGCCCCTTCTTGAGAGAGAGAGAGAGAGAGAGAGAGAGAGAGAGAGAGAGAGAGAGAGCCTACGTGTACACTACATACCTCCAGATCAGAATGTCCATCCGCAGCTGTATAGTCAGTAGTGTCCGTGGTACCAGTATCCATGGTTGACACAGATGTTCTGATTGTCACTATAATTAAGGAATGAGAGTTCATTATAGCACCATAATTTGGGCCTGTAAATCTCGTCCGTCACAGCTCCTGACTTACGGAATTTATGTACCAATCGCATGTCACGTCTATGTTGATTTCGTAAAGTTTCTTTTATCCGCTTTATGTCCCTTGTAGTTATGGTAGCACTAGTCTTCCCTATCTCCTCTGCAATTGCCATGAGTGCTTCTGCACGTTTAACTCCACCATTGTACGTGAAATGTTTGACGTTCCATAGTCACGGATGTTGGCGGTATAAGCCAATTAACTGTAGGGTATCTTGTCTAGACCAGTGAATGCTTGGTGGTTCTGTGGTGCACGTGGACGGAGGGATAGACATGATAACAATGTAGTGTACACAGAGCACCCACCAGTGGTAGACTGTGAGGGACTGATAACAAAGGGCCTACATATAGGTTTGTGCAGGCAGCGTCGCCACCGTCAAACCACTGGGCTATGTCTGGTGATTTTGCTCAACTACCGGCACGGGCAATTCTCTGGTTTGCCTGTTAATGTTGCCACAACGTTCCCGATGTCAGGCTTTTCACTCGTGCCCGATAGTGTGGACAGGGTTTTAGGTGGAACTGAGCCGGATCTCGGGAATGTCAAACAAACAGATGTAAAAATGATTTCATAGATGGAAATTATAAAACAAGTTGATTTAAATACAGTATTCCTTCTGAGGTACATCATTTTCACGTTTAGTGTTTATGATTTTATTGCATTTCAACACATATTTTAGAATTTAGATGTAAATGCATTATTGACATATCATGCATTACACTCTTTCTAGCTTATTCTTGTTATGAATTTTTAGTTTCATTGCACATATGGGTTCTATGGATAATAAACATAGTTTTAGAGTGTTCGTGTAATGACTGGAATTATTATAATTCAGAGATTTCACGAAATGTCTACCAAATATTGAGATTTCATGTATTTGATGATGGTCACAGCGATTACATTAAATCCTGATTCATTTAGGGTTTATGTGAAATCATTAGTTTCACATAATCCCTGTAATATATATTCATAAATATACATAGATTTACATATATACACTGGCCACACAGATCTTACGATTGCAGTGAGGTGGTAAGGACTAAATTCCAGTATACAGTAGATAGTAACCCCGAGCGTAAGGGAAAGTGGAAGGAAACGATAGCAAAATTGAGAGAGAGAGAGAGAGAGAGAGAGAGAGAGAGAGAGAGGGGGAGGGGGAGATTTGCACCACTGTATTTTATAACGATGCACCGTTTATATATATATATATATATATATATATATATATATATAGTGAGAGAGAGAGAGAGAGAGAGAGAGAGAAGAGGGGGAGAGAGAGAGAGAGAGTACTCTAAAATGTAAAAGCTAAGCAGTAGTTGAGAAAAAGACAAATGTTAGGAGCAGCAGAGGTATCGGGTGGAAAAAAAATACTGCAAGGCTAATAATTTGAGTGTCTAGCTTCTGGGCCGGGAGGGTAAGATAACATGTAGTGGGGAAAATGCACGGGTGTAGAATTTCACCTGGTATTGTTATTTACGATATTAAGTGTAGTTATGTTAAGTATGGTAATAAGAAAGATACTATACAAACTTAACCTATCCCTTGATTAATTGAGTAACATTTGTTTTTGTTTTATTCATCTATTATTTAGTTCGTGCTAGAAACACGGTAAGGCGGACATTTAGTGGGTGTGGTAGTACGTTCTACCGTGTTTTTGTACATGCTCGCATCCATTCTGGGGACACCTCGACAACGTATACAGACTAATAACACTTATAATAAAGTCACTCCAACAGCTTCCTCACTCCTTCCAACACCCCTTCTCCCCTCTCTACAATCTTCAGAAAATAGGAAGGTAAAAAGTAGCTACGAGGTGCCGTCGTAAAGGCTTATCCCTCAATATTTTCACCTGACCTGACCTCATATTAATTTATCTATAGCATTGTAAATTGGAGTGTATGTTTGTTTTTGTTTTGTCTTTGTTACCACCTTGGTGACCCTGGTCTCTGGGTCTTCTCCTGGGTGGCCTAGATGTGTGTGAATTTGTGTTTTTATCTGTGTTTGTTCGTTGTTTTATGTTGTTTTTGTGTTTACCCTGTTCTTGCTCTGTCTTGAGTCGGCCAACCCCAAGAAAAAAGGAAAAAAATAATAAAATAGAATGAAATAGAAAATAAAAATACAAATAGGAAAAATGGGGATTGGGCCTGAGCATATAGATAGATAGATAGATAGACCACTTTACCTTCAGAAACAGACGCGTAGATTCAATCACTCAGAACAGGATGCCAGGAGGTTTTTATTCCAGATTGCCAGTCAAGAACACGGGAACAGGTGAGTGTTGCAACCGGATTGTTGATATTCTTAAGGGGAGGCAGACCTTTTTTCTGGACCCCCTTCTCCCTAATGTTTAGCCCCGCTAGTTTTGATATTATAAGACGTTCGGCCCATTAGTTTGGCGATTTTAACACCTTTCGCTCCATTTCGTTGTCAATTTTAAGACCTTTCGTGCCATTTAGGTGTCAATTTTTTCCTGGCGAGCGATAGCGACCCTGTAATTTTAACCCTGAATAGGTACCCTTGTTCTTTAATACCACCCGAGCTACTCATGGGTCGTTTTTGATCCGTCGACTTTAAAAATCAGTAACTTGTAAACCAAAAAGCCTAGATTGTTGTTAACCATTACTAACACTACTTTAACTATTCCTTAAACGTATGTATAGTGAAAATAAAAGCTAAGTTGAAAAATATGTGTTTTATTGAAGAAAGTTCATACAAACATTTCTTGATTTTAAAGATTGTATTAAAAAGATGTAAAAAAATACTCAAATTTATCCAATGCACATGAAAATCACCGAGGTTGCAGAGGAGTGACGTGGGCAGCTTGGGTTAACGCCACAACTTGCTAGGCACCATAGCTGAGGTACTGGAACGAAAGCACAAAGAGGGTTAAAAAAATGTGTCCAAAAAATGATAAAAATCATGGTACATTTATAAAAATTCGTTTTGGCCAAAGTTCACGTAGGATTTCGATGTAACTTTTATGCCTGCTTTCCCAAACTAAAAAGACACTGTACAAAAATTAAAATTAAAAATCGGAGTATATTTCTAGCCGCTACGAATATTTATGTGGAGGTACTTTTAGAGGGCCGAGTTTTTCGCGTGATTTACGTAAACTATTGAATGCAAACTCGGCTGCTAGCGTAATAATTAATTCTAAATGCACACAAAAACCTTGAGAATACAATAGACTCTCACCTTCACTAATTAGAGGCACGAGTGGGTGACGGGAGACGTCCTACGCGCAGGCCAAGCACCTGGTGATGAGGTGCTTGGTGCAGGTGGTCCGGCGGCACTGCACACATATTCCCTTTGTTTTGGTGTTGTCTGGGTTAGTGCACATGTGACACCTTTTTCTTTTTGCATGTCTGGCAGTACTTGGCTCAGGCATAGGTGCTTCTTCTAGGCTGAATGTTGTGGTGATCAAGTGCCTGACATCCCTCGTCATAGTTGGGTAGTGGAGGAGCCGCCATTTTGCGTATGGCAAACAAAGTTCAGCAGCTGCCTCCCTCAGGAACTGTTTTCTGTTGAGGTGTTTGGTACCAGTTGCATTGTGACAGTACACGATGAACGAGTTAAGGATGGCAATGTTCATCATCCCGTAGAACATACACATGGGCCACCTGCGTGTGCGTCTGGAACATGTACTGCCACTACACAACTGGTCAAATGTGTCAACGCCCCCTTTTGTGGCGTTATAAAACATTTGGACATCTGTTTTTCTTTTTTCTATCACCGTTGGTTCATGGTGGATGGTTGACATCAACATGACTCTCTTTTTCACGCTGGCTCTGTGGGTGAGAAGGGTCGTTCGTGTATCATAATTGTACACTGCAATCGACTGGCCAATAGCCATGGGCACTGTCAAGACATCGGCAGGTATGTTTGGTTTCTTCCTGATTGTGCCAACAAGGTAGGTCCTGGCTCTTCGTAGGTTATTGGCCAGTGCCTGTGACGTGAACCAATTGTCAGTTGTACAGGTGCACCCCTTGTTCTTCAAGCCGTCCAGGAGTAGCGTGGTGAAGTATTCGCCTTGGTTCATGTTCAGTTGGTTGTTGAAGGTGCCTTTACCGAGGTATGGGATGGCGTTGTACATATAGTAAGTCTCGTTGTCACACACCATGACGATCTTCAGTCTGTACCTGAAACGACACGACAGAGAAGGATTTGGTAAGTAAAAAACAAGTAAAGGTAATTATTAGATAACAGAGGTAAGTAATAGGTAGGTACAGGCAGGTACAGGTAAGTAATAGGCCGCACACCCAGACATTCTTCAATCAGTACCTGAACAATAGAGAAGGATTTGGTAATTAAAACACAAGTAAAGATAATTATTAGATAACAAAGGTAATTAATAGGTAGGTAGAAGCAGGTACAGGTAAGTGATAAGTAGGTAGAGGCAGGTACAGGTAAGTAATAATAAAAATAATAATAATAATAATAATAATAATAATTATTATTATTATTATTATTTAGGCATAAAATCATGGTAAGTTACGTTACTAATCAAGGTAAGTTACGTTACTAATCAAGGTAAGCTACGTTACTAATTACTTGTGAATGTAAAATTATAATAATTACAATAATTTGGAATAATACTCACTTTGCAGGTTTGTTAGGTATGTACATCTTGAAGACACACCGGCCCCGGAAAGGTAGGAGTTGTTCGTCCACAGTCACATGCTTGCCAGGTGTGTAGGTTTGCTTGCAGTGGCCGATGAGAATGTCCCACAACTTCCTCACTGGTGCTAGGCGGTCATTCTTCACCCTGTCCTTCCGTGTGTTGACATCGTCGAACCTCAAGCAACGTATGAGAAAGGCAAAGCGTCGTTCGGTCATAGTGGCCCTGTACAGTGGTGCACCATCCACCTTCGACCACATATCTCCGGCACGTACGTGGTTGTCGTGACGCCCAGCCGAGAGTAAGAGAATTCCCATCAGTGCTTTCAACTCCAGTAACTCTAGATCCTTCAAAGTACTATGTGCTTGATTCTTAAATTTGGTTCTATATCTCTGAATCCTGACATTGGTGTGGGCACATATAGTGGCCAACATGGTGTCGTCGAAGAAGAGTGCAAAATATTGGGAGGCTGTGAGGTCTTTAGAGATTCCTGCAGCAGGCCCTCCAGTGACTTGAGTATCCTGGGAAGATGTGGGTTCGATTGTCTGTGCCAAACAGACCCATTCCTTGCCTTCACGGTTGTTTTGGGGTACGGTACAATGGGGTCACCGATGATGGGCCCCAGGTCTCCTCTGAGTCTCTTCCTAGACTTGAGTTCTGTCGAAGATATTCCTGATAAGTTAACTCGTTGAGGTTGAGGAGTTGTCTGGCCTGCCCCTCCGTCATACCCGACAGCTGGAGAGGCACTGGGAATGACTGGAGGTGAGCCACCATCGAGAGGGCCGAGTGGTGTGTCCACATTAGTGGGCATAGGGTCTTCTATGGCAGCCTCTTCCTCTTCCTTGTCGGATGGTAATAAGTATTGCGCTGCATTATCATGGAGAAGCTCTGTGGTGGCATTGGAAGTGGAAGGATTTGCTATGGGCGGCTCAGGGGAGGCGAGAGGCGGCGTGGGGCTGTCATGTAATGGGGCGCTCATAGGGGTGAGTTGGTGGTACGTGGGGGGTGAGCTTGACCCAGCTACACCCTCCTCCTCCTCACCAACTTCGTCTCTGAGGTGGTGTTCTACCTCATAGTGGTCGTCTGTAGCGATATCCTCGTCACTCCTCAAGGAATCCTGGTCGAGGAGGTCCAGGATCTCCTCAGGGGTGAGGCCTTCTCTCGCCATTGCTCAATTCTGTGAAAGAGACAAAAATTGGATATTTAGAAAATTGGCCTCTATGGCGACATGTTTTATCCCAGAACCCCCAAATTGATACACCATGTAGATAAACCAGGCCGGGAAATTTTTCTACCGAAAAATTTACAAATTTATGTTGAAGGGGGGTCTAGGGTGTGTTTTTCTAAGCTTGATGGAGGTCTAGGGAGGAAACTACAAAAATATATGAATACATGAATTAATAGACCAAACAAACGGTCTGCCTGCCCTTAAGGATGGTGTCACACGAGCGGTTGTTCCGTCAATTTGTACTCGCAATTTTTATCTGGTAACTTCCAATTTTAAACAGCCTCAAAATAGTATGAAAAAATAACTTGCAATTCGAAAATTGCCGGAAGATGCGCATGTGTGACACTACCTTTACCTGCATAGACATTACAGCGCCTGGTTGTCTCTAATTAGCTCGTCGTACCTTCAACATCTGGTCGAAAACATAATGACTCTGTCTCGCTGTCTCATCTCGCAACATCGGGCAACTTTCTCTCTACCTATTGAGGTTATCACTCACTATATTATATTTGTTTCCAGTTGATGGTAGACTGACAAGTTCTTATCTTGGTTACTCAGCTATTATGTAGATTTTGTAGAGATATGTGTTGTTAATTAGTAACACTTGGCATTAATACGACGTAGACACATAGTAGATTTATATTTGTCCATTACAAATCGAAATAACACTTGTTAAGGGATTCAATTTACCATCAGCTGAATTAAAACTGATTATAGCATTGGTCCTCATCGCACATTTTGAATATCGGAATATTCATACAATACTAATGTATATATTGGAAACAACGAGGGTATTTTTAGTGGCGTGTCGGTGGGCAATGTGGTAATGTACTGGAACATTTACAGCACAAATTCCATTCCTATAGTATATTCCCATTGACACATTGGGCTCTAGATTACTAGTCTAATAGCATGGCCACTGCACCACACCAACCCTGTAGGTGAATCTGTGTAATCAAACACAAACTTATTAATGTATATTTATTTAGATAATTTTGTACAAAACAAAGAAGATAAAGTTAATTATATGAGAGATGTGGATTGAAACTAAAAAGGAATCAATCAATGAGTAGGAAGGTTTAATAGAATTAATAGTTGAAGAAAGTGAAAACTAATTTATTATTTGGATGAAGATTAAGTCGATAGGAGAATAGCAGAATGAATATGCTGAACCGTAAAAATTATGAAATAAAAGATATTGGGAATGGAAAAAAGGGGAATACAAAAACTTAATTCATTCACTTTTGAGGGGGATTGTTGTTTTTCTGTATATATATATATATATAATTATATATATATATATATATATATATATATATACTGTATAACTGTATATATATATATATATAAATATATATATATATATATATATATATATATATATATATATATATATATATATATTCAGTATATATACTGTATATATATATTTAATTATTTATCTATATGTTTTGTATATATAGCAATATCGATAAGTAGATAGATAGAGAGAGGAGACAATAATATAATATATTCATTTATCATTGGTAAGTGAAAGTCCATTGAAGCTTGCATCTTTTTGACAATGTAGGAATATAGGAAAACATGTAAATATATGTCACATTGATTAATGAACTACACACTTCTGGAAACTAATGAATCTTTGACACAATACACGTGGACAAACTAATTGGATTCCTTTGTTAGGCGAATCCAACCCCACTGTTAAAGGAACCGAGCCAGCGAGTTCAATCTGTTGCAAGAATGGAGTTGGAATTGCTGACGGAATGGTGTCATCAATATTTGTATTATATTCAAATTTCTCGTTGATGGCTAGGATAGAAGTTATAGTCACATATAAGTTACAAATTAAATGGCCAAGACATTTTATAATCCAACCAAACTCTGATCAGGAAATTCATCATCTTCAGAATGTTGCTTACTATTATGTGTACGTTCAAGTTATAGAGGTATTAGTTTTTTACCAGTGGTTGGAAATCTGTATGGCAGGGTGTTGATAGAGAGTATAGTAAAGGGTACGAAAGTTGCAATAGGAGAAGAGCAGTGCGGTTTTAGGAGGGGAAGAGGGTGTGTGGATCAGATGTTGCAGTAAGAAAGCAATGCGAGAAATATTTAGAGAAGCATAAGGAGATATTTTGGGCTTTTATGGATTTGGAAAAAGCATATGATCACGTGGATCGAGAAACACTGTGAAAGGTGCTAAGGATTTATGAAATTGGAGGAAATTTGTTAAGAACAGTTAAGAGTTTTTATGAAGAGAGCAGAGCGTGTATTAGAATAGGAAATAATGAGTTGAGTGAATGGTTGAGGTAAATGTAGGTTTGCGACAGGGTTGTGTAAAGTCACTGTGACTGTTTAATGTATATATGGATGGTGTGGTGAGGTAGGTGAGAATGAGAACTATGGGTAGAGGATTGGGTTTAGTAACAAAGAATGGTAGAGATTGGTAGCTGAATCAGTTGCTGTTCGCCGATGACACAGCGTTGGTGACGGATTCTGAAGATAAACTGCAGCGGGTAATCAAAAAGTTTGGTGTGGTTTGTGGAAGGAGGGATCTGAAGGTGAATGCCTATAACAGTAAGGTGATGGTGTGTAATAGGGGTGATCGTAGGATGAATCTAGATGTGAGGCAGGACGGGTAAGTATTGGAAGAAGTAAACAATTTTTAAATAGCTAGGAGGAGCGATAAGCAAGAATGGAAGTATGGATATGGAGGTAAAACAGAGAGTATGTGAAGGAAGGAAAGTTTTCGGAGCAATGGGAAGTATGAGGAAGGTGAGAAATCTCGGAATGAAAGTTAAAAGTGCAATGTATCAAAGGATTGTTGTAGCAACAGTGATGTATGGGGCTGAGACATGGGCTCTGAAGGCAAAGAAGAGAAGAAAGCTGGATGTGATGGAGATGAGCTGCTTGATGAGTATGTGTGAAGTGACCCGTAGAAACAGATTGAGGAATGAAGAGATACGTAGGAGAGTGAGGCAGCAGGAACATTTGTCGGCCAGAGTGGACACAAGGGTGCTGAGCTAGTATGGTCATGTTGAACTAATGGAACATGAAAGGCTTACAAAGAGAATATGTGAGTCAGATACAAGGAGAGACAGAGGGGTAGGATTAAGGAAGACCTCCACTGAGATGGAGAGACTGTGTAGGACAAGCGTTGGAAGATAGAGGAATGACTATAAATCAGGCAAGAGAAGTGGCAATATATAGGAATGATTGGAGAACGCCTAGTGAATAAATGAGTGTAAAATGCGGTCGTTTGGGAGGGAGGGTCATATGCCAGTTGGACTAGATAATAGTCCGTCAGTTGCCTTGCACGGGGAGCCACGGTGGTATTAAAGGGTACGCCTGGAAGAATGGTGGGCGGGCTTGTGGTGATAAAGCTTTGCTGCGGGTCTGCCTGCAGAAATCGGAGCCTCCCCGGGGGATCTGGGACCTGAGAATCTTTTGTTGGGGACCCCAAATGGGCCTGGGTCTCTGGATATTTCTCCTGGATGACCTGGATGTGTGTGATTTTTGTTTTCTGCTGTTTTGTGATATTCATGTCCGGGCTCTGTCTCGAGTCAGCCACCACCATTAACAAAAAATAAAAAAGGGAAAACTTGGGTAAGTGCCAGAGTACATACATACATACATACATAGAATGGGGTGGGGAGGGGTGTTGCTGTGCTTGGCTGCAGTGCTAATATCTGTATCTTTGCCCTCTGGTGCCTGTGGTGAGTTATCCAGCAGCGTTCCTGGGCTGCTGCGTGTGATCCAGGTAATATCCACTAACTCCACCTCACAGGCTCTTAGGAAGCTTTTCCAAATGTCTCATCATATCCGGGAAGTGAACCCCGATCCTTTTGCTAAACAATACGCCACAGGAAACCCTGTGTTATGATTGACTGAACACAAAGGGTAGATTTGTTTCCTGAAGTTTGTCTTGCATCACAATATTTATAAAGGAACCTCACCTCAAAATAAATAAATAAATAAATAAAATAAAATAAAATAAATATTAATAATGGTTTTCCTGTAAGTCATTGCAATATTTCTTTGATATACAGTATATAGCGAATGATAGAAGACAATGACCGAGTATTGTAGATCATTTATCCCACATCTGTGAGAGAGTAGTGGCCCAAGACGTCATCAGAACCAGCCGCCACCACCACTAAACCAAATGATGCCAACAGTTTCTACTCAAAGCGGCCACGCTCCAAAATGGCCACACTCCAAAACGGCCACACTCCAAAACGGCCACACTCCAAAATTGGCCAAACTCCTAAACGCCCACATTCCAAAACGGCCACATTCCAAACGGCAACACTCTAAAACGGCCACTCTCCAAAACGGCCACTCTCCAAAACGGCCACACTCCAAAAAAAGGCACACTCCAAAACGGCTACACTACAAAACGGCCACTCTCCAAAACGGACACAAACAAAACGGCTACTCTCCATAACTGCCACACTCCAAAATGGCCACACTCCAAAACGGCCACATTCCAAAACGGCCACAAACAAAACGTCCACATAATAAAGCAACTACATTCCAGTCTCCTAACCTAACTTAACCAAACCTACCAATATCTTAAGTAAGATAAACAATGCAAACTTAATCTAACCTCTGCTAAATTAACATAGGCAAACGGGTGGATGGGACTCGTTAGCCTTGGTCGGCAACTCATCTAGGGGAGACAACCTTATACAAATCCGGGTGGATGGGACTCGTCAGCCTTGGTTAGCAACCTGTCTAGGGGAGTAAACCTGATACAAATCCGTACTGCTTACCTAAGGGTAAGGCAGGTTAGTGGATGGATTTGCTGAACACCACTGTAGAAAAATAGTGCTAACAAGATACACAGAGGGCCTCGGAGTCGGACGGATTCTAAATTGAGTGGTCAATCCTGTAAGTCCTTCACTAAACTGGCTCGGGTTGTCCCTCTCACAGGGAATAGGTCCGCTTGGGGGCATTCTGTGTATGGCCACCCTCGTAAGGGGAGTAAGGCGTCCGGCAAAAGATAGAAACTTACTATAATGATATCTAAGCTAAGAAAATAAAACCCAATCTAACCTAACCTAACCAATCTTAAGTTAACCTAGTCTCTCCTAACCTAACTTAATGAAACCTACATCAATATTATCAAAACCAATTTAATCAAACCTAACCCATTCTAACCCAACCTAACTTAACCTAACAACAAATCTAATCTAATTAAACCTAACCGATTCTAACCCAACTTAACACTAAAGCCAATCTAATCAAACCTAACCTATTCTAACCCAGCCTGACCCAACCTAACACCAAAACTAATCTAATCAAACATAACTGATCTAACCTAACCTAACACCAAAGCCACTCGAATCAAACCTAACCGATTCTAACCCAGCCTAATACCAACGCTAATTTAATCAAACATAACCAATTATTATTATGAGTTATCTGCTCAACAGGTGGCGTTGTGTGTGTGTAAGTGTGAGAGTCCGAGTGTAGGGGGTGAGACAGTGAAGCACGGGAACGAGGTGGCTTCAGAGATGGGGTCGTTTCGGGCCATGAGTGAGCACCGTGCCTCATGTGAAGGCAAGATGGCAGGTGCTCGTTGTACTCTACGTGCTTCACATGTCTCACTCCCTAGACTGGAACAAGACCTCACGGGCTTCACTGTTCATTGTAAAGCGGTGAATGTTAAGGCTCTCAGCCTATGCCCGAGAGGAAGTAAGTTGGAATATAGAAAAAAAAAAAAAAAAAAAAAAATTCTAACTCAACCCAACCCAACCTAGCCCAACTTAACACCAAAGCTATTTAATCAAACCTGACCTATTCTAACCCAGCCTAACCTAACCTAACATCGAGGCCGTTTAGGATTGTGGCCGTTTAAGATTGTGGCCGTTTTGGTTGAGGCCGTAGACTTGATCAGAGCCAGCCGCCACCACCACTAAGCCATATGATGCCAACCATAGCTCCATTAAGTGTGGCGGGTGGTAGGGGGTTGGGACGGCGGGTGGGTGGGGGGTATGGGGGGGGGAAGATTTTTTTTTTTTTTTTTTTTTTTTTTTTTTTACTAATTTTGTTACTACATTCTATCAAGCTTAAAGAAACACTCCCAAGACATTCCCAAGATCGAGGTAGATTTGTAAAAAAAAAATTGTAAAAATATGTCTTAGCCAAAGGCCGGTTCCTATTGAATTACAGGCACGCTATCGCACACAATGAAAACAATCAACACCTATAAGGTACATATATATACATATGTCTTTATATTTACACCAGCAAAACTAGGGCGGAAGTTATAAAAATTGTCAAAGTTATGGGGCGAATATAATCTCATAACTAATAGAGCTAAGCTTGAGGGAGAAGGGGGTCCAGAAAAAAACAAGTATTTTCCCTTAATCTTGCCTTTATGAGCCAAAACTGTAAGACCATCATCAACCAGCTGTTTGTTCTTTGACGAGGATGAACGTTTTTTGTTTTTGTTTTTTCCCATCTTGGCTGTTATTAACTATTTTTTGTTTCAGTATATTAAAATGTAAGAGTCTAGATGTCCTGACTCCCAACCTCTCATAACTCAAACATGTGCTTGAGCAATTAACCCTTTAACCTGTACATTCTCAGCGAAGGCTGCCAGCCGTCGGTAGATAAATCACTCCCCAGTCCCAGCGACGGTTGATAAATCACTCCCCAGTCCCAGCGACGGTTGATAAATCACTCCCCAGTCCCAGCGACGGTTGATAAATCACTCCCCAGTCCCAGCGACGGTTGATAAATCACTCCCCAGTCCCAGCGACGGTTGATAAATCACTCCCCAGTCCCAGCGACGGTTGATAAATCACTCCCCAGTCCCAGCAAAGGCTGCAAGCCGTCAGTATTATACGGTCCTTGTAACTACCAGTAGCATGCAGTGCCTGGTACCACAACGTTTGAGCACTGCTCTAAGACCTTGGCAACACTTTTCAGCTTATATCCAATTCCCCACAGGCTAAGAGAGGCAGTAATCCTCCATCTTTTGAGGTAGGAGGTTGTTATATCTTGCTTCTGAAGCCATTTTGGCCACATTGCTTGGTACTGGGGGGTACATTTATGGTAATACCCTATGGTACAGTAGGGGTTAAGTACCGGCGACGTGTGTTATAATATTGTATTCTAGCTATATTAAAGTGATATTAGGAAGCTTAGGAAGGGTCTGTGGGAGTTATATAGGTTGGTTGAGATAGTTTGAAGTCTTATTAGTGGCTAGAGGTTCTTTCTAAGCTGAATAAAATCGTCTGATAGTTGCCAGAATATAATGAAAAGGGCGTCCCTGGTACTGAGTGGGTAAGTTGATATATATACCATTTTGGAGGAGTCAGCCAGTAAATGGATGTGGACATTTACCTCCCGGTTGCTCCAGTCCTTTTGATATACAAATTAAGATATGGTTACGGAGAAGACATTTATTCTACTGTTTACAGGTTAATACAATGTTATTGTTAGAATGCTTTACATTTATATTGGATATTATGTTCTATACTTGGAGAAGTGACGGAATAATTAATGCAACAAGAATAAATTTACATATTACATTTTCTTTTATATGCACAGCTAATGAATGGAATATATTACCTACGAAAGGAGCTGAAGACTGAAGAGTAATTGAATAGACACCAGTAAAAACAAATTTAAAGTGTAAGTTTACAACGCTAGAACAGTAAAACAAAATGTATATCATAGAGGTGGTGTTATTAAGAAAAATAGTGAGGGTAATGTAAATAATATATTAATATTGAAGTACCAATTCACTATAATTATAATTTATAATAAATGTCCTTATAGTGCAATAATGGTTTGGTCTGAAACATATACTCGACAAATTAAGATACTATATTGGGTTGAAATAAGCTCGTATTGGGTTGACTATTGGCGGTTATATTTCAGTTGATGGTATATGGAATCCCTTAGCAGCTGATTTATCAATACTTAAGGGGAGGTTTTTAGTGCGTTTCCTAGACTTCCATCAAGCTTGAAATTACACCCCCTTTGATCCTCTTTCAAGATAAATTTGTACATTTTTCGGTAGAAAAATTTCCCGGCCGAAGGCCGGTTCCTCTTAAATTACAGGCTCGCTATCGCTCGCCAGGAAAAAATCGACACCTAAATGGCACGAAAGGTCTTAAAAGTGACATAAATGGGGCGAAAGTTCTTAAAATCGTCAAACTAATGGGGCGAACGTCTTAAAATCTCAAAAGCAATGGGGCTAAACATTAGGGAGAAGGAAGTTTGAAAAAAAATCCCTCAAGTGGAAACCTCCCCTTAATGAAACAAAATATGGATCTACTATGTGTCTCCGTCGTATTAATGCCAAATATTCATAATTAACGACATATTTCGCTACAAAATCTCTATAATAGCGGAGAAATGAAGACAGTAACCTGCAAATGAAGACAGTAACCTGCAAATGAAGACAGTAACCTGCAAATGAAGACAGTAACCTGCAAATGAAGACAGTAACCTGCAAATGAAGACAGTAACCTGCAAATGAAGACAGTAACCTGCAAATGAAGACAGTAACCTGCAAATTAACCCTCAGCTGGAAAACAGTAGACTATATTATGGTTTATTGAGGCTAACGATATTCTAGTGTTCAGGTACGGTTGCGCTAATAACTCATGTCTCAGCTGTCATTACGTTTGACTCGCTCTGTGCTTTATTAATGTCTGTCAGATGTTGAATAGGGTGGGTAAGTGTAGGAACATATTTGTATATCAAACTCGAAACTAATAAATCAAGTTTTGGATATTGCTAATACCAATTATTTATCAAAATATACTTGGTACCGAGACATCACTTACTTGGCTGGCTGTAGCTCTCTTCTCGATCCCAACCTACACCACAGGTCTCGGGTGATGACGCCCACGCTATTAAGGGCAGGTATTAAGTTTTTCTGGACCCCCTTCTCTCTCATGATTAGCCCCATTATTTATGTGAGCTTAAAGGTGGGGGCTCATGGGTTGAGATAAACATGGAATGATAATCGCCAAGCTGGACATAATTATCTTGCAAAATGCAATGGCACTGAAATAATTATTAACAATGGTATAAAGGATTTTATGGATCGTCTATACCGGGCCTGTGACGTCACAAGAGTGTAAGTCCACCATCCAGTCTAGGATAAGGATACTGGTGTGACATCACTATGACGTCACAGGCCTGGTATAGACGATCCACAAAATCCTTTACACAATTGTTAATAATTTTTCCAGTGCCATTGCATTTTGCAAGATAATTATGTACAGCTTGGCGATTATCATTCCATGTTTATCTCAACCCATGAGCCCCCACCTTTAAGACGTTCACCTCATTAGTTTGACGATTTTAAGCCTTTCGCTCTATTTCGCTGTCAATATTAAGACCGGGTGGATGGGACTCGTTAGCCTTGGCCGGCAACCTATCAAGGGGATATAACCTTATAAAAATCCGGGTGGATGGGACTCTCAGCTTTGGTCGGCAACCTGTCTAGGGGAGTAAACCTTATACAAATCCGTACTGCTACCTTAAGTGAAGCAGGTTAGTGGATGGACTAGCCGCACACCACTAGACAAATAGTGCTAACAAAAATACATAAAAGGCCTCGGATTCGGACGGACACTAAATTGAGTGGTTAATCCTGTAATTCCTTCAGTAAACTTGCATGCGTTGTCTCTCTTACAAGGGATTGGTCCGCTTGGGGATATTTTGTATATGGCCACCCCCATTAAGGGGAGTAAGGCGTCCGGCAATAGATAGATATATAGATTATGACCTTTGGTGCCATTTAGGTGTCGATTTTTCCTGACAAGCGGTAGCGAACCTGAAGTTTTAAGAGGCACCGGCCTTTGGCCGGGAAATTTTTCTACTGAAACATGTACCTATTTATTTTGAAGGGGGGTCTTGGGTGTGTTTTTTAATGTTTGATGGAGACCTAGCGAGGAAACTGAAATATAAATGATTGAATAAATAGATAGACCAACAACTAACATAACGTCTCCTTATTAATAAAGTTTGTGATTCTTGAAGGTCGTGGCCGCTTCCCAGTGTTGATGGTGGTGTAAGGGGTTGCTTTGGGCTCTCTTAACCCGTATTCTACCGTAGGATACAGTAATAAAAGTCCCCTGCAGTCCCAAGCAATGTGGCCAAAATGGCAGGAGAGAACAACTTTCCAACTCAAGAGATGAAGCAAGACTGGCTCTCCCACCCTTCAGTGGGTCTTATATAAGCTGAGAAGTGATGCCATATCGAGAGTAGTGCTCAGACAGTCGTGGTACCAGATATAGCCTTGTACAGGCAGTTACAAGGAAAGTACATTACTGACGGCTCCTAACCATCGCTAGGACTGGGGAGTGACTTATCTACTGACGGCTAGTAGCCGTCGCTGGGATTGGAGGGGTTAAGTTCAGCCCATTCAGTACCGGGGCCGTCCTTATATATTTATTCTGGCTGCTATTAGACGATTCTATTCAGTTTCAAAAGGGCCTCCAGCAATTAATAAGCTTCGAACTATCTTACTTAACCCTATTTACTATCACCGATCCTTTTTAAACTGCACTAAAACGTCTAAATATAGCTTGAACAAAATGATAAAGATGTCGCTGGTAAAGAAGGGGTTAAGAGTTTGGTAGGGTGCCAGGTGTATACGTGGCCTACATATTATCAGCTGTTGTAGATGAGATGAGAGGGGTGCCAGCTGTAACCGTGATAACGCTAGCTTTAAAGGGAGATGGCTTGTCTTTCTAGACCCCCTTCTTCATCATGTTTAGCCCCATTAGTTTTCAGATTATAAGATGTTTGCCCCATTAGTTTGTCGATTTTAAGACCTTTCACCCCATTTCTTTATCAATATTAACCCCTTATTGGTGGGGCCCGACTTAAGGCGGTCTAGAGAATAAAGGACAATGTGGCGGGGACCGCCTTAAGTCGGTAGCAATTTTGAGCACATAATTGGCTCTGAGAGAGAGTCCGAGCGGTGGGAGGAGCGTAGGTTGACTCTGACCGTTCGGCACGGCTCCCGCCGCCGGCACTCGGCCAACCTCCACACACATCCACACTCACTGCCTCCCTAGACAGGGAAATATGTCAGGAAATTACCGTATTTTAGGGATTTTTCCTTCGTGTTGCACGATCATTGCAAGACAACCCGTGATCGTAGAAGGATGGTTCTGGTGTCATTGGAAAGCTCAATTATCGCCCTTTCACGGATACATACTTGTATTACGCTCTGGCTCTTGTTTATACATGAAAAAGAGCACGGAAATAAGCTCGTTTAGGGTAAAACCACCCGCTTGGCAGGTAGTAGAAGTTACCGACCTAGCCGCTCGTGGAGTGTTAAGATCTTTCCTGCTATTTAGATGTCTTTTTTGTTTTCCTGGCAAACGATAGTGAGTCTGTAGTTTTGGAAGAGCCGGGACATTTTTCTACCGAAAAATTTACTAATTAATCTACAAGGAGGATCTAATGGATGTGTTTTCAAGTTTGATAGAGGTCTAGGGAGGAAACTAGAATAATAATGAATAAATGAAAGAAAAAAACGACCAAAAAGTGAGCCATCCCCCCTTAATTAAGTGTAGAGAACGGGAAGTAATCAGTGGAACCAAGGGACCCTGTGATTATCTGTGGACTAATGTCTCTACCTCTGTGTAGGCACCTTTCTCATTCTCAACTCATTCTCCAAAATCTCCAACCAAATAGTTGTTACAAAACATGCCAACGATCAGTAAATCAGTAATAACCCACCCAGTACTATAAAGAACCTGAAACCAACAGCTGGGAATTAGGGCCTCAGGGAGCTTTGTTTACAACTAAAACCACCGCATTTACATGTGACACTGTCACGTTTACAGCTGAACCCCTTCCTATTATGTTTATTACTTGTGCTTAACTAGCCATGTATACATATTCTTATACCACGATCAGATCAAACGCAGTGTATTCTGAGAAATCTCTCTCTCTCTCTCTCTCTCTCTCTCTCTCTCTCAGCGCCACAGCCTGGAAGTATAATTCCCGATCGTATAACAGTGATTTATGGCCTTGCCGCGGGTGTCAGTGTGACCCGGATATACTTAAGCCAATATTGATAGCGCAACCTGCCTGCCCTGGAAAATGCATGAGAGAGAGAGAGAGAGAGAGAGAGAGAGAGAGAGAGAGAGAGAGAGAGAGAGAGAGAGAGAGAGAGAGAGAGAGGCTATCACAAGTCCATATACGTCCAATGAATATTGGATACCATTTCTACAACCTCTTTTACTAAAAATAGGCGAGTCAGTCCTGTAGGAAACATTTTTAGCCACTTCTCAATTCCAAGTATAACGAATAACATTATAGGATAGGAAAGGCCTATGTCTTATTCTTGATTTAGCACTATCGCTTGTATGCCTAAACAATTATTTTACCTTCCTATCACCATTTATGAACGAAATAACTTTATAATTGAGATATCTTTAGAAATAGATGTGTTAATTCATATAATCTCTTTAAACAACACTCATTCCAACAGTACTCGTTTGGTATCAGGCGCTGCGAAGGGGAAGAATTGTTTAAGAAAACAAGAGTATATATCCTTGCCAAAAGATCAAGTCCTATCTCAAAATAGGTTGCGGACTACTACCTTGATATTTCAAAAGATAGTTTTAATATCATAGTGTATAAAATAATGAACATTATATAACAATTATAAAAAATATATAATGATTAAAAAACTCTAACAAGACTACATTTCAATATGAAAAGAACAATTCTTTAATATCAATCTATGAATATATAGATAGTACAAATCTAACTTAACCTTGTTTGATATGAGGGGAGGCTTATTTTAACCTCATCTGTGTCGCTTCATTACTTTGGAGATCTTAACCTTTTAATTGCGGCTCTTCTATAGGGAAGAATACTGCCAGGCAGCTATTTTACCGCTAATGTTGCTCAATATACGTCGCCCTAGCACCATATCTATACCTCTAAGCGAATTGGAAGGAGTTCCAATACAAAAAATTGGGTCAAATTCTCCCTATTACAGTCACCACTCCGTCCCTACCACCTCCTACCATCCTTAATATGATAAATATATTGTGTTGACAGTCACCCAGCGCCCGGTCCCACGCCAACGCAGATATATGGTTTCATCATTCAATCCCACTACCCATAACTGGATTACATTTACAGGTATTATAATTATAATTGTTTATGTTTACAAGACAGGCTGGGATGTTGAACTGAAAATGATATTAACCTCATATTCGTACCTGGTATATAGCTGTCACAATTACATGGAGAGTGGCCCTGTTTTTGTTGATTTTCGGCTTCTAAAATAACTCTTTATTGTATATGCATCCTCCTTCCACGTGTATGATCATTAACGGCAATGAAAGGGTTAAGACGTTTAACTCAATTAATTTTTCAATTATAAGACGCTTCACTCTATTCAAGTTTCGAATTGTTTCTAGGTGAGCGATTGCGAATCAGTAACTTTGAAGTTTAGTTTGAAGCAAGTCAGGGAAGGCGTTTTTGTTAGCCTAGGGGACAATCTAAAACACATTGCTCGATAATAGATAATGCTAGAAAATTTATCAATAGTAATTTAACAAAATATAATAAGTCACAAAGCGTCGGATGAGTTACACACAATTGCAAACAAACATAATTTTGTATAAAAGATCCTACGATTAACACCAAGATTAATGTCTAGATAATAACAAACGGTGAAGTGTATTACATTCAGGGCAAATTGCAACATACATTGTGTGAGTCTATAATTGCAATGCTTAACCCATTCAGTAACAGTGACGCCCTTTTCATTATATTCTGGCAACTATTAGACGATTGTGTTCAGCTTAGGAAGGACGTCTACCCATCAAAAGGCTACAGACTATCTCAATTAATCCTTTTAGCTACCATATATCCATCCTAAGCTTCATTAAATCATCTACTGTAAATGTAGCTGCAATCAAATAAATTAGACGTTGCCAGTACAGGAGCTGTATCACTGAAGAGTTATATTATTTATACATTTCGAAGGAAGATTGCTGTAAGTGGAGAAGCTCATTTATTTTTTCTTCCAGTAATATTTGTGATGAAGCCAGGCATTGCTAGTGATACAGTGAGAAAATAAGAGCAAATTAAAAGGAGAGAGAGAGAGAGAGAAATAGAGAGAAAGAGTGAGAGAAAGAGAGAGAGAGAGACCTAGAGTTAGAGCCACAAACAGACAGCTGGAACCATTAATCTGGTATGGGGAGGCTTTTTCGGCTACGTGACAGGACTATTCCCAGCTGTTCTACTACCTCCCCGTCCCTCCCTGAACACCGTCCCCCTTCCCTGCCTCCCCCCATCCCTATCCTAGCTTCCATTATAGCTCTCTCTCTCTCTCGCTCTTTGTATATGTGAGTTTCCTATACTTTCTTCTTCGTTCATTAACTAGGGTGGTTTGGTATATACAGTTGAATAACATCTTGACCACCTAGCTTAGTACACAAGGTCAGTGTGGCCAGTGTATCTTAATTTATATGTAAATCTCTCTCTCTCTCTCTCTCCCTTCGACTGGAAGCGGAGCTGGACACACGTGGTTGTTTTACCTCCTGATCAAGCACAACAACACACACGGAACGAAGCTTCATAAAATGGAGACCTCAGTTATCAAGCTACTTCTCGAATCGCAAGACAAGGCTTACCGCCATGCCACAGATATAATAGTGTCTCAACTTTACTCCAAAATTGATTCACTAGAAAAGAAAGTCTCAGAAGTTACACGAAGCTTAGAATATACCCAGCAAGAAGTAGGCGACTTGAAGAAAGAAGTTAATGAACTAACAACAGCGAAGAGAGAAGACAAGAAGAGTATTGACAAACTACTACAACAAAATGAGGAGCTCAAATCTCATACTAATGAACTCCAACAACAAACAAACTACCAAGAAGACTACAGCCGGAGAAACAACCTGCGGATTGTTGGATTGGGTGAACGGCGGAGCGGCGAGACCTGGGAGCAGACGGCTGAGTTGGTAGGGACGTGGTTGGTGGATAAACTGCAGCAGCCCCCCGTCAACATCGAACGTGCCCATCGCGTCGGACAGCCCTACGGTAACCTGCCTCGCACCATAGTGGTCAGATTTTCATCTTTCGCAGACCGGGAAGTAGTGAAGAGAAATGCCAACAAATTACGTGATACAAAAATCTATATTAATGAAGACCTGTGTCCTGCATCCCAAGCTTTAATAAAAGAACACATGCCACAGCTCAAGAAAGCCCGACAAGACGGTAAGATTGCCTTTTTCCGCCATACAAAGTTAGTAATCAAAGAAAAGTCAGTATTTGGAAGTATGTCGCGGCCCACTGCTGGTGTTGGTGACGTGGTGCGGGTGGTGGAGGGGACTGTTTGGCGACCTTGCTTAGGATTTAACGAACTTGTACCCACACTAGGGACCTGTCTTTTTGTTCACCGGGAATCGAGCTTAAGCATTTTTAAAATCTGTGTATTTTTGTTTTTCACTGGAATCACACTCAGACGATTTATTAGTGTACTGTATTGCTACTCATCTCTCGTTTCTGGTACATGAATTCGACTTTGTTTTTGCTTTAATCGGATCAATCAAACCAGGCCAAGATGTTTCTTATGAGCGATGAGGACGTAGAAGGGTTTCTTCGCTCAGATCCCACTTATGAAAATGTCTCTAGTCTGTCTAAGCAGGAGCTTAAACTAGTGGCGGACAAGTTGGATATTGATAACGCAATCTCTGACACTAAGGCGGAGTTATTGGAATGGGTGTTAGAGAGATTGGGGCTAGTTTCCGCCACCAGGGAGGGGTTAGGAGCCACCAGGGATGGGTTAGTTGCAGATGGGATGCAGACTGTGACAGACACACAACAATCACAATCGGTACAGAACACAGACAACCCGGTAGAGTTGCTCAGAATGCAACTGGAGTTAGCCAAACAACAGACAGAACGGGCGAGACTTCAAGTAGAACAGGCGAGGCTGAAACTGGAGGAGAGGAAACTCGAGTGTAATAACGGGACTGGCGAGACACGGCACGTGCCAGGGGGCGGCAAGGTGTTTGATGTCACTAAACACGTTCGCATGGTGCCGACGTTTAACGAGGCAGATCCAACTGGGTATTTTTTGGCTTTTGAGAAAGTCGCGAGTAACATGGACTGGCCTGAGGATAAATGGGCTCTTTTATTGCAAAGTGGGTTAAAGGGAAAGGCCCTTGCCGCCTACACGGCTCTTACCGTGTCTCAAAGTGGCGATTATGAGACTGTAAAAGGGACCATTCTACGTGCCTACGAATTAGTGCCTGAAGCTTACCGTTTGCTGTTTAGGAATCACTATAAACCTGGTCATTTGACGCATGTGGAGTTCATGTATGAGAAGAAAAAGGAACTAAACAGGTGGCTGCGTTCTCGGGATATTCAAGGTACCGATGAGAAAATGTTTGAGCTCTTTCTTTTGGAGGATTTCTGTAGAACAATACACAGACGTAGCTTCACATATCCTAGAGAAAGGTACCCTGAATCCCGAGAAGGCTGCCACACTCGCTGATGAATATGTCTTAACTCGCAAAGTAGATCCGGACAGTAGAGCGGGCGGAAGTAGAGGGAGCAGCTACCACCACCACCCCGAGTCACCAAGGTCACCGACCCCTGTCAATGCTGCCACCCAGGCGCCGAAAATTTCACCTCAAAAGTGGAATGAAAAGCCATGGCAGCCCCCTGTTTCTCTTACCGGTGGCGGAAGTAAGAGGGAGGTAGCGTGCTCCTACTGTGATAAAGCTGGTCACGTGGAACGTGATTGTTTCCTTAAACTGAGGCGTAAGGGCGCGTGGGAGAGGCCTACGGCAGATGTCAGTAAAGCTGAGTACATGAGGGACTTTAAATCTGTATCTACGTTCTCCATTCTGGGAAAAGTCGGTGTGAGTGAGGAAGAGGAGGAGAAGGAGAGGAGAAAGAGAGCTGATGCACTTGCTTTCTTTGTGTCGTGTGGTCTGTTCGTAAGAATGATGAAGTTAAGCATGTGAAAATCTTGAGAGATACAGGTGCTGCACAAACGCTCATGAGGACGAAGGTGCTGGAGAAGTTTGTGCATGAGGGAAAAAGCATCCTCATTCATGGTGTGGGCGGTCAGCTGTCTGTGCCACTCGTGACTGTTGAGCTTAAGAGTGAGCTCGTAAATGGGAGGGTGACTGTTGGACTAGTGGATGAATTGCCAGTGCCAGGAATTGACCTCCTGTTGGGAAATGATTTAGCGGGGAAGAAGGTGAGTGTTTCTCCTATCATTGTTTTCAGGCCTACTGATTGTGCTGTAACCCGGCCCATGTCTCATAGAAATAATGGGATGAATGTGGAAATGGAGAAAAAGAGTGGTGTTGCAAAAAGTGTACCAGGTGCGCTAGATGGCCCTAATGAATGGGGACTAGGGAAATTGTTCTCGCTAGCAAAGAGTGATGTTGCAAGGGTGCAAAGTGTGTTTGAGGGCCCTGACGAGGTAGGGCTAGATGAATTATTCTCGCTAAATGATGGTGTGAGAAAGGATGATGGTGTCTCAGGTGAAAAGTATCTGCCCGGTGTGGGCCCATGTACTAATCACAAGGAGATAGAGCAGGCGAAAGTGAAGGAGGCTGCAGGAAATGATTCGATGTACGGTATAATCAATGAATTGCCTATGCACAAAAATGATCCTCTTGATGATGTAGCAGAGGATGATAAGATGTTGGAGAGTGTCCCCCGGAATGCTTCAAGCCGGACAATGGGGATGGAATGTGACGTGGGCGTGGCGGATGTGGAGCCTGTCAAGCAGCGGCCGTGCCGAGTCAACCCCGAGAGAGCCAAGGTGACGCGCCAGGAGGTCGACGACGAGTTGCTACGAGACATCAGAGAGCCACGCCAGAGTGAATGCTCCTCCACTGTCACTCTCATAGATAAGCCAGGTGGGTCAGCAGGGTCTTGCATTGATGTTAAGAAAGTCAATGACATCACCAAGAGTGACACTTACCATTTGCCTAGACTTAAGGAATGTATTGAGCATGTGGGGCGTGCCAAGTTCAAACTGGTTGGGGATGTAAGTGATTTGGGGACGGGGGCAGTCTTGTTGCTAGGTGATGATCGTAAGGTAAAGCATCCTGTGTCTGGTGACAGCCAGAATATCAACTTTGTTCATAATGCTTGCAAGGTGGAGTTTGTTCTTGCAGGAGTACCACCTCAATATCATCCATATTTCAGGGAAATGTAATGTCATTGCTGACCACCTGTCCTGCATGTAAAAAATGTTTATGAATGCTTAAATTTGTCGCCACAAATTTATTTTAAAGGGGGAGGGTGTAAGGGAGCAGCGTGGTAGCAGAGACGGAGGGAAGAGAGAGACAGGCGACCCACCTTAATCTACACCGATAGCGGCTGGTGTCCAGTGTCGCAAGCACCACCCATGGGAGTCTATGCACGTGGTGTGTAGGCCTGGGACCCCTTCACCCACCTACACACGTGGGGCATGTAGGCGTGGGAAGATCTATATTTCCCACGACGGGAGGCCTTTATCTGACATTCCGTGTGACTCTGCTGTATAGACTAGTGTGACACCAGGTTCTTGCCGAAAATAGAGCTTGGGAAGAGATGTGTATAGGGAGGGAAGAGTTGAGAGTTAGTAGCTGTTGGAGAGCCCGACGAGGCAGAGGTGGGAGAAGTGCTCCTGTTCACGCTGGTCTGGGTACACCCCTGGACATGCGTGACGTGTTGTCTGCTGGTTTGTGCGTTAAGACTAGTAGGTAGTGCACTGTTTTGTCCTTTGAAAGGGAGATGAGACAGCATTGGTGTATTATTGTGTATGTGTAACGAGCCCTAGTGTTGTGAGGAGCTCTGAGTTTCATATGGTGTTGTGTGGTGTGTAACGAACACTGATTAGTGTTCTAGAGTGCACACGTTCTCCTAGCGTGTTAACTGGTGATACTACATGGTATCATATATTGGTCTGTGATTGAGTGTGATTCAGTTTGCTGTTCAGTGTGCTAGGTGTTGATTAACTGTTCTTCAAATGTTCTTTTTATGTAGTGTTCATTCCTTGTAACGAGTGCATTTACTCGAGGCCTTCACTCGGCGCTTAGCCCATTACCATTCTTTGCCGTGATTAACTGAATCATCATGCTTATCAACCTGTTCGTTTCCCTAGTTATTAGTAATTATAATTAATACGAAAATTAGAAGTGTTTAATATCATCCTTCTTCATTAATTTGTGATTATCTGAGATATTTACCCTTTTGGCCTTCTGAAACGCAACAGCATGCTAGTTGCCCTTGTTTGAATTTTAATCTCTTGGGTTCAGCATTGTAGGATCGTAACAAGAATTTGGCGGGACCTTCTATTTTTTTTTTTTTTTTTTTTTTTTTAAAGGTGGAGGGGACTGCTGGGCCTGGGGACCGAGTGGAGGGACCTGTACCGTCGGCGGCTGCTGTGTTGCCGTCCTTTGCGGGGTCCACCCCGCGGACTCCGGCCCCGTCGTCGGCCCCGCCAATGGACGGATCTGCCCCTGTGGAGGCGTCTGGTGGCGGGGATGGGCTTTCGCTGCCGCCTCCCCTGCGGGATCCCCCCGCCACGCCTGTGGTGGTGGCTGACCCCTCTGAGAATACCCTCACTCCGGCACGCAGAGCCATTGGCAGGAACAACATCAACACAAACAGCAGCAACGGTAGAAATAGCAACAACAGTACCAAGAAAAATCAAATGAATCTACGCAAAAAATAATAATGAAACTCGTGCATTCATACCTATACCTTATAATTATGTCTATCAAATAACTGTGTTTTTAACCTAATTATGAATGTCTTATTCCCCTCAAATCTTCCCATTTTTCGAATTATGTAACAGAGACCTTCTAAGATTATTTAATCCTAATGTACACAACTATCCGTTAGAAACTCTTTACGAACTCGTTTTCAATCCATTTCATTTGGACGATCACACGTACCGAGACTGTGACACTTCTAACAATTTCGACCTCACAAACAGCAATTTAAATGAGCCAAACTTCAATTATGTATTTTTAGGTGATCGTCAAGTTGAGCTCCCGCTATGTACCTTCAGCTTATTATCCTTTAATATTCGTAGCTTACCATTGCACATAGATGATTTTAAAGATCAGTGTCTCTCAGAACTTGAAAATAAAATGAGCGTAATTGGTTTGTGTGAAACTCGTCTTAATGATAATATATGTGATATATATGATATTCCTAATTATCGTTCGTACTTTAATAATAAGAACACCAAACAGGGTGGTGTAGCAATATTTGTAAGGGATCACATACTAGCGACGCTCCGACAGGACCTTACTAAGCTATTGCCTCACTTAGAGACACTCTTTATAGAAGTTAAACACCAAACTAATACATTCCTTGTCGGTATGATATATAGACCCCCCAATTCGCAATTCACCCTCTTCTATGACTCATTTAACGAAATATTAGAAACAATCTCAACCAACCGAAGCGTTCCTTGCTATATTATGGGAGATTTTAATTTGAACCTTTTAAATTATCAGCATAATCCAGTACACAACTTTATATCTCTAATGTATTCCCATATGTACTATCCAACTATAACAAACCCTACACGTATAACTAATGATAGTGCCACTCTATTAGATCACATATTATGGACTACAGATATTGAGTACTATATTTCCAGTAGCATAATTTTTACGGAAATTACGGATCATTTTCCAGTGACTAGTAATTTTATTTACCCCGATCTACAAGTAAATCAATTAAATACTCACATTACTAAAATCACAAGGTCACCCACAACAGAAAACCTAGCAAAACTCAAAACTGCATTAAAGGAATACAACTGGCGCTCAAGCCTAACACATGACATAAATTCTACATTTAATTCGTATATGCAAAAATTTAAAATTATTGTTGATGAATACTGTCCCAAACGTGAGATTAAAATAAAGATAAAATACCTCAATAAGCCATACATAACACCAGCAATTACTAATTCTATAAAAAATAAAAATAAATTACAAAAGAAAGCTGCAAAATGGCCAATCACCTATGGAGACTATTTCAAAAATTATAGAAAAATATTAACACGTACAATGAAGAGTGCGAAGAATAATTATCACAAATCTAAGTTAACTGAATATTCTGGAAACATGAGGAAAACCTGGAACTTTATTAATACAATATTAAACAGAAACAAACGAGATGAACCCCCGCAACATATGATATTTAACGGTACAGTACACCAACAACAGAACCGAAGCAGATCGCTGAAGGATTCAATGAATACTTCAGTTCGGTAGGAGAAAACTTGAGCCGTAATATTAGGACAGACCCTTCAGACTTTGAAAAATACCTTCCTGACCCCGTGAATTTTTCGTTCAGGTTAGCTCCAGTTTCGGAGAAGGAACTCCACTCGGTCATTACTAATTTTAAAAACTCTTCATGTGGTTATCATGACATACCTGTTTCCATTGTTAAGGAATGTATAAACGAAATTGTTCCTTTTCTTAAACACATAATTAACATATCCTTCAAATCAGGTATATTTCCTAATTACCTACAAATAGCTAAAGTAATTCCAATTTTTAAAAAAGGTGACAGATCCAACCCCCAAAACTATAGGCCAATTTCCCTACTCACAATATTTAGCAAAATATTTGAAAAAGTTGTCTGCTCAAGGCTAACACAATATTTAGAAACCAATGCTCTCCTAACGAAATACCTGTTTGGTTTTCGTCCCAGGTCATCAACTGAGTGTGCCATTTACCAGGTCTCTAAAGAAATGTACAAGGTTTTAGACACAAAATCATACCAATTGACTGTCTTTTGTGATCTATCAAAAGCCTTTGACACCATACCCCATAATATTTTAATTAAAAAACTAGAGAATTACGGAATACGAGGCCCACCCCTAACTGGTTTAAGAGTTATTTAAGTAACCGTAAACAATTTGTATTTTTAATAACACTTGTTCAGAATACAGGAATATGAAGTATGGTGTCCCACAGGGTTCGGTACTTGGTCCGGTGTTGTTTAATTTGTTTATTAATGATATTATAAATTCAAGCACTAAAATAAAATTTCTACTTTATGCCGATGATACCAATATTTATCTACAGGGTAATAATATTCTCGAATTATCAAACCAAATGAATGAAGAAATTAGCAAAGTTTCTAATTGGATTAAATCAAACAGTTTAACGCTCAATCTTGGTAAAACTCATTATTTAGTGACTCATTTTAGCTCGAATCAAATTCCCAATATTGTCATTAAAATCGATGAACACATTATTGAGCAGGTTAAGGAAGCTAAATTTCTGGTGTTACCATCGACAGCGCAATGACCTGGAAAACACACATACTGTATATGACATGAAATTGAAAATATCTAAAATTACTGGAATAGTTTATAAAACAAGAGATTCGTTCAACATCAACTCACTAAAACAAATGTATTTTGTTTAATTTATCCTCATATTATTTATTGTGCTACTATCTGGGGAGGAGCCAATAAAACTTATTTAGACGCCATATTTCTAGCTCAGAAAAAGATATTACGAATTATTACCTATCAATCGTATAACGCTCACACTGGACCTATATAACGCTCACACTGGACCTATATAACGCTCACACTGGACCTATATAACGCTCACACTGGACCTATATATAACGCTCACACTGGACCTATATATAACGCTCACACTGGACCTATATATAACGCTCACACTGGACCTATATATAACGCTCACACTGGACCTATATATAACGCTCACACTGGACCTATATATAACGCTCACACTGGACCTATATATAACGCTCACACTGGACCTATATATAAAGATCTTGGTTTATTGAAATTAAATTATATTCTTTTTTCACAAGCAGTCCGTTTTGTATATAAAGATCTAAATCAACAATTACTCATGGATGGCAATTTTGACTTAATGACACACAATGTTAACACACGAGGAGTCGGGGAGTCATTACGACTACCTTACTATAGAACAACACATGGACAACGTAGCCTACATTACAGGGGCCCGAAATTGTGGAACACGTTGAGCGAATCTGTTAGACACTCCGAATCTTTATTTGCATTTAAAACTAAAATCAAACAAAGCTTCCTTAATCAATACTAGTACTTAATTGCAGTCTCTGAAATCAAAAGTTTTGTTTATATGTATACTTACCTTATCTTTAATATATTTTAGCATATATATATATTTAATATATTTAGGTCACATATCAATTGTATAATTTAGTAAGAACCACTAAAAATTATTATAGCTTGAATATTGTTTATTACATCTAATAATTGTTAAGCAACTATGTGCTGTTTAGCTCCATATATTTTATTATGCCTATATAGCTAGCTAACATGAACTACTTCTTAGCTAGCTGCACTTGCCACATTAATTACTATATGTATCATCATTCTTATTGTATATGTACCTTTTGGCAATAAACAAATATCAATCAATCCCTCAGACTATTGGTGCTTGACTGTCTATCTTTGTGCACCTCTCTAACCATTTGTTTTCCCATTTCGTATATTACACCAGCTCTGTCATCTCTCTTCTGTAATTATGTAGCGTGTGCTGTAACTGCTCTCCACTCCTTCTTATATGCTCTGTTCACTGATGTATCGTCATATTTTCCATTGTTTTTTTCTTTTCTTTTTTCATTTATATATTATTTGATTTATTTATTATTTATTATTTTGTTTTCATTACTTTGGTCTTATGTTGTTCTACCATTTAATGTATTGTGTTTGGTGCACATTGTCGTTGTACAGTCACGGTTCTTAAATGTTGATGCATTCATTATATTTTCGAAGATGTTTCGGGCTAAATCCAAATTACTTATCTCTTGTCTGATGAGGACATAGTGGTCGTGTAATTATTATTGTACACTCTAAAGCTGGTATCACATCGAGCGCTTTTTCCCTCAACATTTATCCTCATCACTGGCCATGGCAGCTTAGGAGGTCAATATTTATAATAATTCGGTTACCTTAATTCATCTATCACCAGTCTAGTTTCCGATACCAGTGCAAATTATTCCAGAAATGTTGCCAGACAAATGTTGATTATCGGATGTTGACTATAATAGCTCTCGTGTGGTACGGGCTTAAAGAATAAATCCTGGCCCAATATAAAACTCTGAGCAGCAAATCGAAACATCTAGATTGTAAATATTAAGTAAAGAAATAATGAGAAGTTTCAATTCAGTTCGGGATAACTTCGAAAACGTAGGGTCATGATTAAGGGGGAGGTAGTCGCTTTTCCTGGATACCCTTCTCCCTCATGTATAGCATTTTAGTTTTGAAGTTTTAAGACATTCATTCCAATAGTTTGACAATTTTAAGACCTTTTGCCCGATTTTGTTGGTCAATATTAAGACCTTTCGTACCATTTCGGTGTCGATTATTTCCTGGCGAGCGAAAGCGAGCCTGAAATTTAGAAGGAACTGGACTTCGGCCGGAATATTTTTCTACCGAAAAATGTGCAAATTTATCTTGAAAGGGGGTCTTGAGGGTGTTTTATAAAATTTGATGGAAGTCGAGCGAGGAAATTCAAAAGTAAGTAAATAAATAAAAACATAATCCAAAAAAAAACAAGCACTACCCCTTTAATGTCTTTGAGTGTATTGCTTGCTTTTCTAATGTGTAATATGCAAAAAATCTATTATTCATATTATCTCCATTGTTCAAGTTTACGTGTACAATTAAAGTTTATTATGCATATTTGTATTCTTTTGGTCAATGGGTGAACTAAATACACTCTAAAATTGAACACTATTAATAAACTTCCATTCCTATATTTATTTCCAAAGTTTTTCCATTAATAATTTTAATAAATCAGTATTTCTGAGTGTATTCAGTGTTACCTTACCTCTTGTTATATTTTGCTTGCTATTTCATTAGTTACTTATTTACTAATTTATATTGTAATTGTTATATTACTTTATACTGTATATCTATCTATTAATATATATGTATCTATCTATATATTGTAATTTTTGTTTTATTTATGTATTGTTTTCAATTACCTCATCTTTTCTACTTGCTTTGTATTTTCATCTCTATTACCTCCCTCCCCTCTACTGTATATTAATGTAATCATTTTTGCCCGCCTTTCCTTTGTGTTGTGTAGTGTTCTCTCAAGGGTTGTATTGTGTTGTGTTGAGTGGTGTTGTTTGGGGGTGGTGTTTTGATGTGTTGAGTAGTGTTGTGTGTGTGGTGGTGGTATTGTGTTGAGTGGTGTTGTGTTAAGTAGCGTTGTTTGTGTGGTGTTATGTTGTGTTGAGTAGCGTTGTTTGTGTGGTGGTGGTGGTGGTGTTGTTGCTGTTCCCCAGGCTGTCTGACCGAGCAGCCCCAAGGTCCCGAGCAAGGCCAAGGCCATAACCGAGCGCCCCCACAAAAACCTCCCTGCTTACCACTAATAAAGCCTAAGCGACCGAAGCCACTCCAAGGCAGGGAGCTGAGGAGGGTGCGGAAACGCCCGGGATACCAAAGCCCCACCCAAGGCCCTGTGCCCTTCAGCAAATATGAAGGGAAAGTTGAGGGGCAAAGGAAAAATGTGACGCTTTGGCTTCCAATCTAGGGAGGTCATTCCACGGAGATCTAGAAAATATATAAGTAAAAGGAATAGTCAGAGTAAGCTATGGGTATGGCAGAGATCGCTCAGCTCTCACTCTGATAGACCAGTCTATCACCGGTAGTGCTGTGTTGTGTTATGGTTATGTGTGGTCATGCTGTGTTGTGTATACATTTGTGAGTGGCTGTGTTGTGTATTTTAGTGTGTGGTATTGTGTTGTGTTGTGTTATGTGTTTTATGTGGTGTTGTGTGTTTTGTTCCGTAGTGTTTCTCTGTGGTTATGTTGTGTCTTGTAGTTTTCTTTGAGTATGTTGCGTGTGTTGTGTTGTTTGGTGTGGCGGTGGTCTGTTGTGTTGTGTATTGCTTAATATGTAGTGCTGCTGTGTTGTGCATTGCTTTGGATCTGTTGTTCTGTTAGGCAGTGTGGTGTGGAGTGTTGCAGGTTGTAGTTGTGTGTTGTATTGGTGTGTTTATGTGGTACTGATCTCTTACTTTGTGTTGTGTTCCGTTACATGGTATGATGTGTTGTGTTGAAAGGCGTGTTGTGTTGCGGCCAATTTATGTTGCAATACATTATGTTCTGTTGTGTTATGTAAAATTATGTTGCATTGTGTGGCATACCGTTGTGTAGAATTGTGTGATATGTCGTGTTGTAAGGCGTGTTCTGCTGCGGCAAGTTGTTATGATAAATTATGTTAGTGTTATGTACAGTTGTGTTGTGTTTTGTTGTATAAAGTTGTGTTGAATTGTGTAATATGTTGTGTTGTTAGGTTTGTTGTTGCTCTCTATCGTGTTGCGTTGTGGCCTTTTGTATTGCATTATAATTATGGACTATTGTGTATTCCTTTGTGTTATGCTAGTTCGGTGTGATGTGTTGTGTTTTGAATTGTGTATGTATTATGGCGTATTTGTATAGCACACACATACACACACACACACACATACCTATACACACGCCATATTACACAAAGAACCCAATAACAAACATAGTCATCCAATATATCTCTCGATCCCCTCCACTCTCTCCCTCTCTTCCCCATTTCTTCCCCCCTTTCCCTTCATTCTTCCTCCTCTTCCCCCTCCCCTCCCAACCCCTCTTCTCCCTCTCTCTTTCCCGTCCCCCACTCCTCCCTCACTCTTCCTCCTCTTCCCCCTCTCCTCCCCTCCCCTCACTCACCCCTCTTCCCTCTCTCTCACCTCCCCTTACCCCACTATCCTACTCTTCCCTTAGTAACCTCCCCTTTCACTCTCCTCTCTTCCCCTTCTCCCACTACCCTCCTCTTCCCTCACTCTCCCGCCCTTGACCTCTCCTCTCCTCCCCTTCCCTTCATCCCTCCTTCCTCTCATTCTCCTCCCGTACCCTCCCCTCTCCTCCCCACCACACTCTCCTCACAGCAATATCACTTTACATCAAACACCCCCAAATTCATTAAAAAAATATCGGTGGAATTCTCATATAAATTTGGAGCGCATCTGAACCGTCCCAAACTTTCCACTTATGGACCCGAATCTCCTTAAAATTAGCGGAGGATGAAGGTGGGAGATACGGCCCTTCCGACGAACCCTCTTTTGCCGGGAAGATTTAGACTTTCGTGTTGATTTGAGACGCCATGTTGTTATCTTGGTTTCAGGCTCATCCATATCTTATTGTTATCTATCCATCGCATTACACTGTCAATCAATTTGGACGTTCAATATACTCCTATAAAGGTAAATTGGTAATAATATACTCATGAGGAACGAAAGGTAACTCACTGTCAATATACCCGATACTTTCAAACACCTTTATCATACCTTTTTTCATACCCTAGATGACACATTCTTGTATTATATAATGATTAACTTTGTATAGGTTTATTCAGCTAAGGAAAGAACTATGGGAGTAAGTGAAGTGATACAAACAGTGTTTACTCCATATTTACCATATCGTTTCATAAAATAGATGAAATCGTCTAATGTTAACCAGAGATATATCGCATAATGAAGATAAAATCATAACCAATAAAACAAAATATGTGAATTCCAGATGCGTAAATTAAGACTTTGGCATAATATGTGTTTGAATGTAGCTCTCTTTCTCCTTCCTTTGACTGTCTTTATTTGTAGCCTACACTCTAAGGGGAGATGGGTGAATTGGTTTCCTCATTTATATATCTTTTTATAGATGTGTTTGTTTCCTCCCTAGGCCTCCATCAAGCTTAACAAATACACCCCCCCCCCCCCCCCAAGAGCCTCCTTCAAGGTTTCTCTTAAATTGCAGGCTCGCTTTCGCTCGCCAGGAAAATAATCGACACCTAAAGGACACGAAAAGTCTGAATATTGACAACAAAAATGGTCGATAAGTCTTAAAATCACCAAACTAATGGACCGAACGTCATAAAATCTGAAAACTAACGGGGCTAAACATAAGGGAGAACGGGGGAGGGGGGGGGGGGGGCTAGAAAAAAACGACCCCTCTCCCCTTAAAGATGGCGCTACCGGAGGGCATGGCTCCGATTGTCAGCTGGGAATCGCTGTATGTCAGGTTCAAAATACTCTCATTAAGGGGGGTGACCTGCTTTTTTTGTTTACTCCTTTTCTCTCTTTCTCTTGGTTGTATTCATTCGGCCCCATTCAGCCTACTGTTTTAAGATGTTTATCCCCATTCAGGTGTCGATTTCTTCCTGGCGAGCAATAGTGAGCCAGCATTGTATGGAGAAATCCGGCTTCGTCGGAGACATTTTTCTATCGAAAAATTTACAAATTTAGCCTGCTATCAAAAATATGTTTTAAAATATGCTGGCTCGCTCCCGCTCGCCAGGAGAAAATCGACACCTGGATGGGGATAAATGGCTGAATGAGGCCGAATGGATATAACCCAGAGAGAGAGGGAGAGAGAGAAAAAACAAACGAGGTGGGCCCCCTTAACCCTTTGAGGATTATGATGCTTTTTTGCAGTTTATTCTGGCTACCATTAGACGATTTTAGTCAATTTAGGAAGGATATAGGTAGGAATCGAAGGGGAAAACACTATCTTAATCGACTTTTTTCGCCAAAACAACTTCTTCCTAATCTGAATAAAATCGTCTAATGATAGCCAGAACTAACTGTCAAAACGCATCATGATCCTCAGACGGTTAAAACACTGTTATTCGAAGAGTAATACTTCCAAATTAACGATATTTTACAATTTGTAGCTCAAAATCAGGAAAAAAAAACATAAATTACGATAACAATTCCAAACCCCTAAAATATTGATTTATAATGTATATTCATATCTAACTTATCAATTTACATAGAGATAAACCTAATCAATGAAATCAATTGAGCGAATGAATACATGTGGTACTCCAAGGATTTGAACCTAGGATACTCACACCGAAATTCCGCGCACTAACCATTACACTATCAGCCTCTACGCTATGAGACTCTGATACAGGATATTTTTTTTTATTTTTTTTTATTTTTGTTACAGGTTATCGGATACAAGTTCTCGTGTGACACAGGCTTATGGGGGGAGATTTTCACTTGAGTGATTTATTTGTTTACCCCTTTCTCCCTCATGTTTAGCCCTATTGCTTTTGAGATTTTAAGACGTTCGCCCCATTAGTTTGGCGATTTTAAGAGCGTTTGACCCATTTTTATCTATTTTATGACCTTTCGTGCCACTTAGGTGTCGATTTTTTCCTGGCGAGCGATAGCGAGCCTGTAATTTCAGAAGAACTCTTATTACTATATGCTGGCTAACGTTAAACGATTATGTTCAACTTTGAAACACCCTCTGGGGTAAATTCCATCTCAATATAATTTTATATTACCGAAGATCTTTCTAAACTCATTAAATTTGTCTAGTAATCGCCATAAGGCAGTAAAAGAATACACTATGGCATAGTGAAAAGGTTAACAAGCCAAGGGTTAACACGTCAGAGAGATCTGCCGTCTTCTGCATTTCAATCTTATTTTGGTGCCGTAATTAGCAAACCACGGGGTGATATATATGTAAATTGTAGACTCGAATAGAGCAGGATAGTACCCGGGGAGGACTCATAGGCATGTTAGGAGTTGCTGGAACCCCTATTTCATTTGTTTGGCCTCTCTTTATCTGTTTGTGTTTCATTTGCACAGAGTAATCCAGCTAGCTCTTACAAACACCTCTCTTCATATTCATTTCACTATACATTACAAGCACACCATAATTTTTTCCCCACACACCTGAATTACCTCTAATGTACCTTGATTTTGGCTCTCTACCACACTTTCAACCTTGGGGGAACACATGTTACAGGCAGCTTTGCGTTTGTCTCCTTCATACAAATAGAAAAAACAAATTGAGTGTACAGAGAGACTAATGATACCAGTGGCACCAATATGGCGGAGTCTGGCGGACCTTTGTTACTATAGGGTGTCTAGGGTTAACAACATGGCTGCTACTCTCTGAACCTGGCATAACCTTTCCTGCCCCCACAGCTCTCGCCCCTAGACACCATTTTTCTCAATATTGGTGATAAAATTTAAAAAGTTGCGGGAAGGGCGAGCGGCGAGATATTAAGACCGGAGCTGGCGGCTTTACTTAGTGGCGTTATTATTATTTTATGTAAATTCTGACTTTAGCTTTCATTCTCACGTTTCTGTTTCATGTTTTAGTTTTTGTTTGTTTTGTATTCGTATATACAATTTAATTTAACGTCAGCTTTCATTCTTACGTTTGTTAATAACCCCTCTAGGATTATAACGCGTGTTGACAGTGTATTCTGGCTATTATTAGACGATGGTGTTCAGATAAACTTCAAGCAGTGGTTCCCAAACTATTTTGATGGCGACCCTCAATACAATATTTCATGGTCCTTGCGACCCTACGCCCTGGAACACTGGATTAGTTAGTTTTATATTTGTATTGATTGTTATATGACTAATGATTTTACAAGACAGTTATGTATATTCTTACATTATATTATGTAAAACTTGATACTTTAAGTTTATGTAACATCTGTGCATACATCTGTTCATCCAGTCTAGGCCATGTTTCTTTAAAAAAAAAAAAAAAAAAAAAAAATCACCATAATAAACATGTCTTCTCCAGTGATGGTAGATGTCAAGGCACTGCAATAAATTCTTCTAGTATGTTTTCTTCTCGTTGGTACCGAACAAAAGTCATGAGTTGGGGGTCACCTGGACTGTCCACTGATTCATCTGTCTGTAGTGATAAGTTTCCTACTTTTTTCAAAACCACAATATGTTGAGATAATATATCTTCTGACATCAGGTCAATTCGACATTTAATGCTACTATTTGAAAGTGGTACTGATTCCAACTTCTTATCAACTTATGCTCCACAAAGAGTTTTCTCCATTGCCACTGCAGCTGATTTCACTTGCTGACTCATGAGGTGTTTTGCATCTATTCCATGCTACTACTAAGGATGCCAGTTTAGACTTCTCCAGAGAAAAAAAGATGATGAGCTGAGAGCATCAATCCGCCTTAATTTTACCAACACTTCTTTTTCCTTCCAGTGAGATTTGGATGAACAGAACTCAAATGGCACTTCAATTTGTTATCTGTCATGGATTCGATAGCCAGGACTTGAAGGGACTGGACACACTGAGATCTGACACAGATGTGCTTTCATGAATTTCATTGGAGGTGTTTGGTGGTGTGGTGAAATTAATAAAATATAGATTTCCAGAGCGTTCTCTAAACTCAGCGAAGCCAAACTTAAAACATATCTGGTCTATACTGTAACTGTACTTTGCGTTGAAATTCTTGCCATTAAAGTAGTAATGAAAACAAAACAAAACTTTTAGAATGCATCATATTCCAAGGGGGAAATGACAGAGGTGCTCAACATGATGCAATTTCACACCAATGCACACACTCGTATAGTTGATTGCACAACTCATCTTCCTCACTCACACTCGCTTGCCCAGTCTATCTGGCAGTCAAAAATGGAAATCTGACTGTTGTTAAAATAAAAAATAATAATATGCCAACATTAAGCTTAAGATGTGCACCGTTTAATTATTCACCATGAAATGCAGCCAACGAAACCCCCCTCATCCACTCATTAACCCACATTCACAGGCCTGTATTAAATACATTTAAGACTATATTAGTAATAATCCACATACAACAGAAAGTATAATATATAATATTTACTGTTAAAGTACATCTTGTAGTTTCGCCCTATCAAAAACATAATCACTCACATACTCAACAATATTCTTGATCTTGCTTGTTGTTATATCAATGAATAATATTAATAACTATTATCACTACAATGGTTTTTGGGTTCTAGGTTGCAGAGTGAAAACGGGTAATAAGAAACCAAAATATATAAATAAATCCCTCATCATAAGAACATAAACGGGCAATTTTGGGTTTTAGGCCGCTGTGTAAGTAAAACAAATAATTGCTATAATGCCAATGTTATTTCTTCCAATCAGTAAAAACACGACTGTTACTTCTTACAATAAGTGAAAAGCAAATTAAATAAGCACATTTAACTTGTATTGCTGTGTGAAAATGGGTAAACAGTAAATATCATATTGACAGTGATACTTCTTGCAATAAGAAAAAAATATATAAGAAAATGTTACTTTAAGTTACATACAATACGTAAAACACAAATAACTTCTTTTCGCTGGGTTAAAGATGAAAGTGTTAACTGCTAGTAGTATAATACGACACTATATCATAAGGGTGGGCAGACCTAGGATAGCAATTGTTAGATTTACCTCCCAAACGTGTACCACCTTATCCTAAACATCACCTTATCACCTTATCCTAAACACGCAGTACTGAACATCGTGGCCAAAAAAAATTCTTGAGACATGTTGAATTGAAGTATATAATGATATATATACACAATTATACGACAATACTAACCATTCATTATTAACAAACTTCTGGAATAGGACTGGTTAACGCTCGAGTGGAGAGTAACAGAGTGAGTGAAGGTCACAGGGCATCAGCCAGTTCCAAGCTAGGCACATAACATCCCGTACCGTACGGCATACGAGTATTGGACATAATTTACGGTAGCTGCACGGAGTAACTAACAAACGAAACTCTTCATGTGATGGGAAATTTTATTGTTAGGATTTCAAATACAGGAGTATTTATTCTTAAGACTTGTCCTTGAGTCTAACGTTATTTGATAATGTAATCACATAATTTTACACATTCACAAGTTTCACGATGGAAGTTTGCACAAATAGTAGTTTTTCATTATATTTATCTTTGTTTCTCCAGACCCTCCCCACGACCCTCAGAATAACCCTTGTGACCCTTGGTTGGGTCGCGACCATGGGTTTGGGAACCACTGAGATAAAGGGTATATGGAGGTTATAATGATAATTGGGAAATCATTACCCTTTTAACTCCCACAGATCCTCACTATGTTGTATAAAGTCGTCCACAGAAAGCCAGGATATGCATCATGATCCTCAAAGGGATAATATTTCATAATGCACACATTTCATTAGTACATGCGTTAACTTTCATATTCACGTTTATGTTTCATGTTTACTTTTTCATTCACACTCTCCATTTCCATTAATATATCTGCTTTCAGTTTCATTCCCCCTTCATAATTTATTTGTATTTCTCAATACGCGTTTAGTCATTATTTTCTAACGTATTTTCTCCATTGTCGTACAACCATAATATTCATATTCATGAGTTACGCATTCTCCTATTAAAGATGCTTTAGTTCCTAAGAATACACACTTCCTTTCCTTAACCCTAGTTGGTGCAATCAGTTAATCAATGGGGGTATACGCCGTGACAGTGCGTTATCGCACTCACCCTCCGACTCCACTATAGAGAATCCTCCCGGGCGAGGCTCCAGGCATCTGCCTGGCCCATATCAAGCATCCTATCGCATGATTGGCCGACTTGCCTCAGCCAATGAGTTCTGTGGTCTTCCCCTAGGCCTCCTCCACTCAGGGTTGTCTTCTGTAGAGACCACCTGGTGAGCAGGGTCTGCTTCTGGGAGGCGAACCACATGCCCATATATACGAAGTTGGTGTTCACAGATCATGCAAGTAATATATCTTGAATCAGTTTCATGGAGTAGTAGCTGGTTTGAGACGTACACGTTCCAGCACTAGCTCATGATTCTGCAGACACTTAGTACCAAAGGAGCTGATACATCTTTTCAACTTGCTGTTAAGTGTCTATTTGTCACATCCATATAAGAAGACAACAAGCACCAACACCAGCGAATATCCGCAGCTTCGTCTTTCTGCACAGGTATCGACAAAGCCATATACTTTTGATGAGTGAATCCATAAATCGATATGCTAAGCCGAGGCGACGATTGACATCGTAGCCCGACTACCAAGATAAGTAAATATATCCAAGATCTCTAAGTCCTCACAACATGTATAATAGATTGCACTGCATGATCCAGTAAGTCACCAAATGCTTGGACTTTGGTCTTAGTCCAAGATACCTTTATATTCAACGGCTCCAACTCCTCGTGTAGTGTCTCAAGGGCCAATCTGAGTACATCTAAGGTCTTTGCTAGGATCACTGCATCATTTGCAAATTCAAGATTTGTGATCTTGAACTTGTCGATATCTGCTCCGCAACAACTCTGCCCAGTAGCCAGTCCATACAAGTGTTGAAAGGTTTAAGCACTAGAACACACCCCTGTCTCACACCTGAATTCACAAGGAAGAAGGAGGGTGTTCCCCTACCACACCTGACAGCACTCTCTGTTCCTGTATAGAGTCCAAACACCAGGTCAATAATCGCCGTGGGAATCTTGCGTAGCTGTAGTATATGCCAGAGCGTCTCTTGGTGCACTGAGTCAAATGCCTTCTTGAGAGATCAACATAAACTACCAGCCCTTTTTTAAGCTTATGCCAGCATTCCATGAGCACCTGGAGCTCCAGAATTCGGTCAATTGTTGACTTCTTAAGTGTAAATCCAGATCGCTCAAATCTCTTCTCCTTTAGCAGGTAGCCTCGGATTCGCATCAGTAAAATATGGGCGAAGACTTTGCCTGGCACACTGAGCAATGTATTACCACGGTAGTTATTGCAGTCCTGTCGGTTCCCTTTCTCTTTCCAGATAGAATCAGACCCCTTCTCCAGTCAAGAGAAATGGTACCTGTCTGCCATACAGCAGTCAGGACTGTGTATAACCAATGGACCATGGACTCACCATGCTTGGACTTTGGTCTTAGTCCAAGATACCTTTATATTCAACGGCTCCAACTCCTTGTGTAGTGCCTCAAGGGCCAATCTGAGTACATCTAAGGTCTTTGCTAGGATCACTGCATCATTTGCAAATTCAAGATTTGTGATCTTGAACTTGTCGATATCTGCTCCGCAACAACTCTGCCCAGTAACCAGTCCATACAAGTGTTGAAAAGTTTAAGCACTAGAACACACCCCTGTCTCACACCTGAATTCAAAAGGAAGAAGGAGGGTGTTCCCCTACCACACCTGACAGCACTCTCTGTTCCTGTATAGAGTCCAAACACCAGGTCAATAATCGCCGTGGGAATCTTGGGAATTGTTGACTTCTTAAGTGTAAATCCAGATCGCTCAAATCTCTTCTCCTTTAGCAGGTAGCCTCGGATTCGCATCAGTAAAATATGGGCGAAGACTTTGCCTGGCACACTGAGCAATGTATTACCACGGTAGTTATTGCAGTCCTGTCGGTTCCCTTTCTCTTTCCAGATAGAATCAGACCCCTTCTCCAGTCAAGAGAAATGGTACCTGTCTGCCATACAGCAGTCAGGACTGCGTATGACCAATGGACCATGGACTCACCCCCCCCCCCCCCCCCGCTTTCAGCAGTTGTCCAGGAGTGTCACAAATACCAGGAGCTGTCCCACCCTTCAGCTTAGCCATGGCCTACCTTGCCTCGGCAAGAGAAGGAGGGTTTTCATTAATTGGTGGATCAGGCACTGGTGGTTGAACATCCTCTGGAAAAAGCTGTCTGTTGGGAGCACTGGCCATTTACAACTGCTCAAAGTACTCAGCTCAGTGGTCTCTGTACTCATCATCACTTGATGTGAATTGGCCATCCACCATCCGTACTGAACTAATCTGGGTGGTAGGCTTAGAGTGGAGTCTCTTCAGGGCTCGGTAAGCAAGCTGAAGGTCATTTGCAGAGAAATATCCCTCAACCTCCTCAGCAATTCCCCTGACATACCTGTCTTTGCCTCTCCTCAGGGAATTTCTTGCTTTGTGAGACATGGCCCTGTGCTGACCAAGATATCCATCCAATCTAGCAGCACAACACTCATCTGTTATGCCCAGCATCTCACCTGATAGGAATCCTCTCCTGACCCTGATTTGACACCAATGCATTCATCAGCTGCTGACAGGGCTCCACGTTTAAAGTTTTCCCACAATTCTACAGGATCCTCTAGGGAACCAATTGCTTCAAACCGGTTTGATACTGCCATTATATACTCCCTTGCACACTCCTCATCCTTGAGCCTCTCAAGATCAAACCCTGGAGAAAAACAAGTTAAGATTATTCTGGTTTTGAGTCATAACTTTAGTGTAGCAACAAGAAGCCTGTGATCGGTAGCAAAAAACTCAAGACTCCTGAAGACCCTGCAGTTCTTGAGGGTCTTCCAATGGGTGCTTACCAGTATGTGATCAATCTCTTTGGCCACACCACCAGCATTGGAGTACCAAGTCCAGCGGTGTAGATCTGGCATCTGAAACCAGGACCCTGCAATCCTCAGCTTCTTGGACCTTGCAAAGTTCAGGACATTCCTAGTGCCAGAGCCATAAGGACCGACACATATCTCGTAGCCAGCCCTATCTGTGCCAGTAACTGCATTGAAGTCCGCAAGGACAATGAGTGTGTCATGTGGGTAGCACTGTTCAATAATAGAGTTGAGCTTGGTGTAGAACCCAAATCAGCAGTAAAATAATACAAAACAGGACCCGAGGATGTTACCTTACCTGAAAGAACAACTTCCATCAACGACAACACGTTGAGATCTGTTCTTTAAAAAATCTATGTATATACTAAAAGGATTTCCCCCAATACCAAGGAGTTTCAGCTTATATAGGAGGGCTTTATTGTTGACAAGATAAAAAACAAAACTAAAATCAATAGCTACAACGCGAGATTCGGTATGAATCTCGTGTTGTGGCTTTTGATTTTATGATCCAACGAAGATTGTAGAATTATAGATCATGAGTGTCAGAAGTGTATCACATGTTATCCAAACCCTTGCATAAACCAAGCTGAGAATTAGGTATTAAATTATATTTATTTCAGTAAGAAGAAAGATATTTAGCTAAAACCCACTCAGAGATCTTATAGAAAATGGGTGTAATATAAATAGGACGATATTCAGAGGAAGTTAGTGAAGCAGTAGCTCCCTTAGGAATAGTGATAATGTTAGCTTTACGTCAACAATGTGGACAACTACCAGATTTCAAGAGTAGCCTAAATACTACAGCCAATTAAGGCACTAAGACCACAGCATTTCTTTTAAAGAGAGAGAAAAAACATCCAGGTCAGTTATACCATAAATATTAAATTCAAGTAAATCATATTTCAGTTCAGCAGATTTTAACTGGGGAAACATGATAAGGGAGAGAATATTAGAGTTTTGTAATGGATCAAAAGAGATAGTACCATCATATTTGTTAAGTGAGGGCATAGAGAAATCAACTCCAAACAATGAGGGTTTCAAACAGGGCAACCATTTATGTGGCTGAGTTGCTCCTGCAGAACCTATTGTAGGTGGAAATTATAATCTGCCTCAGTTGTATTGTAAACTCTTTGTGCAACTGCCTTGATAGAGTTATACCAATGCAAATATTATATATTCCATGTATGGTCAACAGTGTAATATGATGAAGACAACATTATTTTTGCTCTTTTTTAGGCTTTAATACAGAGGTATATAAGGCAACTTATTGTGATAATTGACTGGGTTGTCCATACCATTGTTGGGAGGAACACAATGTAATAATTATGCGAGCAGGATAGAACACGTAACCATAATGAAGAATATTAACATTTCAGCTATATGCATGTTAACATAATTTAGAAATCTTCACCGCATTGCCATTGGATACGGAATACATTTATAAAGATACATAACGCAGCAAATGTTTTCAAATTTTCAAAAATGTATCGAGACAGATACGCATAGTAAATATCATTAAAATCTAATAATGGGAAGGTACCAATATTGTTACATACATGTGGTCTATAATGCGCTCAAAAATGTTACAGTAAACACTATGGACTGCCGGCGTGGTGGAGATATGTACTCTCCTTTTCCTTCTTATCGTATACAGTATCTATCTATATACTGTATTATGCAGTATACAGTATATTGTATATACCTTCTTCCATCTCTCCATTTTCTCTCCTCCCATTGCCCATGTTCCGGCGTGTACTCTCCTTTAGAATTGTATGTATTATTACCCCCTCTCTTCTCTCCTCCCACCCCTTGCCTGCTTTTTAATTGTTCCTTTCTCTTGTAGTTCCTTTAATTTACTCCCGATGACCACTTCTCTCTTACTTTTCTGGTGCTTTCCATACGCTTCTTATATTGTATCTTTTTATTAATTTGTATTTTCCATTTCTCTCAGTCTATACTTGTTTTTGTAACACTCAATTTTCGGTCTTGCTTTCCCTCTGTTTCTCCCTCCCTCCCCTCTCTCTTTTATGTTACTCTTTCTTTACCTCTTTTTTTCTCTCTCTCTCTCTCTCTCTCTCTCTCTCTCTCTCTCTCTCTCTCTCTCTCTCCTTCTTCTCTTTCGTTTTCTGTTTCTTTTCGTTTGTTTGCGATTGATTGGACAGCATGCTCACGTGTAAATCTACTTGACCTGGGTTCGATCCCAGCCAATCGGACATATTTAGTGGGTGTGGTAGTACGTCCTAGCGTTTTTCATGCTAGCACCCAATAAACCCTGACAGTATCGGCGACGTCCTTTTGTATATATTTAATCTGCACTTAGTCGATTTTATTAAGCTTAGGAAGGATATATGGGAACTAAAAGTATATACTGAGATAGTCTGTATTCTTTTAACGGGTAGACATTCTTCCTAAGCCGAATACCACCATATAATATTTGCCAGAAATTAACTAAAAGGATGTCACCGGTACTGAACGGGTTAAAGGCGGATCATGGGACCAGGTGCCCCCCCCCCCCCCCCCTGTCTCGCTCTCTCTCTATCTCTCTCTCTCTCTCCCTCTCGCTCTCTCTCTCTCTCTCTCTCCTTCCATGCCCTCCCCCCTCTCTCTTTTTTCACACATATTTTTTCTCTCCTCCTCCTCTTCCCTCACAATTCTTTCTCCCTGTCTATACACTGTAAAAACTGTATAAAAGAACACACCGCCTGAAGCAATACTGGTACACCTTTTAACACCTCGAGAACGTATGACCCTATTTTACCTTTTATTCTGGCTGTCATTAGGCGATTTTATATGCAGGTAAAGAAGGCCCTTAAGCAATCAAAGGGTTAAACTCGACCTCAAATAACCGTTTTACGCCTGCAAACCTCTCCTAAGCTTCATAAAATTGTCTAAAATAGCCAGATCAAATAAAAAGCTGGTTCATGGTACAGTGTCCAAAATCTAGAGTATAAAAACGGTATGAATAGGGTATATACGACCATGGGGTATACTGATAGGGATTTACCTTTCTAACTTGTATAAGATAGGGGTATTACCAACAAAAGACTGGGAGGCTCTCCGGCAGTACTTCTTTGATTTCCCATGGAATGATTTTTGCTTCCGTGGGCGGGGACCCTCGGATAGTGCTGAACGCATTACCCGGGTAATCCTATAGGGCATGGAGGCATACATTAAATTTTCTTTCTCTCAGACTAATGAAAACAAATCTTGGTTTACTCACGCTTGTTCTACTGTTGTCTGCAATAAGCAGGAGGCATTGAAACGGTACCGACACCTTCAAACTCAAACATCTTATTCTTCCTATGTTTCTGCCTGGAATCAAGCCAAATCTGTTCTTCGACTCGCCAAGCACTCTTTCATCAATAATAAATGCGTTGAACTATCAAACTCTAGCTCTTCCCAAGCTTTCTGGCATCTACCCAAAAACCTCTCTAACAATCTTTCTTCCTCATCTTTCCCTCCCCTTCTCCACTCTGATGGCACAACCAAAACTTCTTCCTCTGACAAAGCTGAACTCTTCGCTCAAACGTTCGCTAGAAACTCAATCTTAGATTATTCCGGTGTACCAGTCTGCTTTCCCCCGTCCGAAATTCCCCCCGGGGGAATTCTGGCCCAGGATGGATTGCCCCTGGGGGGAATTTTGGCCTAGGATATTATTCCCCCCTCTTGGCCAAAATTCCCCCCCCCCCCCCCCACCCCCCCCTACCCTGTTATATGGTAAGTGTATCAATGACTTTAACGTGACTGAAACATCAAACCATGACTCGACCATCACGACACAATGCTTGTAGATGAGGATGTTGTTAGAAAGGTGGAAGTCGAAGGAAAGAATGTAACAGAAGAAGAAAGATACAAGACCAGAGAAGTTTCCTGGTATTCTTATCACCAGAAAAGACACACTTCAAGCCATTTACAAATACATGGATGAAGATGCACTTACAATGCTTCTTGCTACAATAAAGGCAAAGGAAGACGACATTCCTGGGTCATGGATTTGCCAAGAATGTACAGGAATCGCAGTAAATGGACGCGAAGTGGTGGAGTGTGAATCTTGTTACCAATGGTGCCACACTGCTTGCCTTGGATCGACACACAATTTCAAAGCATCATGTAGCTGCTCTAAATGTAACCCAGTCCAACAAGCAAAGAGAAAAAAAAAAAAAAATATTATTTCTGTGTGAAGTTAGTTTTAAAATATTCGTAATACCGTCCAGTAAAGAGACCTGTTTTTACCCTTAGATATTTTTTTTGTAAATATATGATAAGTGTGAAATGTATATATTTTATTCCTTTACTTATTAAACTAAAGACCCAATCATATAATTTCGTTAAACAGTTCTACGATAAGTAATTATGTCAACTATACTAAATAAGGGAGGGAAAATGGCCAAGAGGGGGGACAAATATCCTAGGCCTGAAATCCCCCTCCCCCCCCCGGGCAAAAACAGCCCAGGCCACTATTCCCGGGGGGAAATTGAGCCTAGGCTACTTTTCCCGGGGGGGAACTTCAGCCAGGGGGGAGAAATTTCCTGCTACACCGGTGCTATCCCTCCCTCTCCACCCCCCTCTCTTCTACTTATGCCTAGTATCCTAATCTCTTCTTAAGATGTACTTTCTTCCCTCTCTAGGCTTAACCCTTTACCGGGCACTCATAGAAATACTTAGAAATTTCATTTTTAGACCCTAGACCATGAAAGTAGACATAATTCTAAGGTATTTTTGCTTATGATTTTTTTTCACATTTTTGCATATTGAATTAGCAAATCGAGGTTGACGAAGTGATCATATATGGACAAGCGCCGGTCTAGGGTAAAAATAATCTTGAATTATGCTATATTGAAAATGTAAATTTAAGGTAAACAAAATACACAGAATAACAGTTATCATTATATTACCCAAAAATAAGCGTTTTATTTTAATAAATATATAAATAGATTATATATGAATATTTTAGTTTAGGTACTTTTCACAACCCAGACACTGTCTGGTACCCCATGAATAATTAATTCCAAAAAACAAATTGGGCATAGGTTCCCCCTGAACTAGTAATTCCAGCAACATTTGGGCATAGCTTCCCCATGAACACAGAATTCCAGCAACATTTTGGCATAGGTTCCCCATGGACAATGAATTCCAGCAAAATTTGGGCAGAGGTTCCGCCTGACCAATGAATTTCAGCAAATTTTGAGCACAGGATCCCCATGAAAATTGGTATTTCTTTATGTGACAGTACTCATATCTCAAAAAAACTTCAGTATATGCCTCACAATATCAAAAATATATGTGAACTCACTAAAATATTTGTGAACTCACTAAACTTACCAAACTCATATTTATTTCACTGTACACTTATGAGGAAATAATAGAAATCGGTCATTTATTTCTATGTTGAACATTCTAGAATCCCTACCCAAGTTGTGGCCATGTTCCATGCTGGTTTGGGTAACTATCATCAAAGTTATATGGTTTTATGTAACTTGGGAGTACAACCCCTTACCGGGCGAAATGATCATATTTAGTAATTTCAATTCTATAGGCTACCGGGCGTAAGTCCATATATGATCACTTGGGCTTTACCCCTTACCGGGCGCATGTCCATATTTGATCATTCACTTTTTCGCAAACAAATTTCACCAATTTCCGTATGTTCCACGTAAATGACAACTATATCAGGTTATAGTACAACTATTCAACTGCATAATATCAGATTATTATCAACTTACCGATATTACGTGATGAGCTAGGGTTGAGGGCGTCAAGAGAAAAATCGCTGAGATCCTACTTTCTTCATGTCTGGCCTGCAACTGAACTTCGAGTTGCTCTCAACCAATACTGAGATGGCATCAGCTCTTACACCATACCCACGTGAGTAGCCTGATCATCGGTGATTGGCTGAGGCATGATGACGTGGTGGCAGACACACACCGGGCGGCTTGGGAGCGCCCTTTTGGACGCCCATTTAAGTTACCATATATGGTTCCTCGCCCGGTAAAGGGTTTTAATACTAAGAAGGCGTACAGTCCGGTTGGTGTTCCTCTTGTTATATTAAAAAACCTTGCTTCTGCGCTGACTCCCTGCCTAGGCAAACTCTTTTGTCTCTGCCTCTCTTCTAACGTCTTCCCTTCTTGCTGGAAGTTTACTCTCAATCAACCTATCCCTAATTGGGGCAGAGAAAACCTTGTTGTTTTTAATGCTCTCAAAACCCAATTTCTCTATCTATCTACCCATCGTGAACTCATAGAGGACTATCCCTTACACTTCAACAATACAAAAATAAATCTTCTCTCAGTATTCTCGGTGCCTCTCTTTCTTCTGATCTCTCTTGGAAGGACTATACTACCACTCTTGCTAAGGCAGCATCCCAGAAGCTGGGTGTGCTCAACTGCCTCAAGGGGTTCTTTACCCACGCACACCTTCTTGCTCTGTAAGGGGCACAGTGCATCCTTGTATGGAGTATTGTTCACATGTGTGGGGAGGATCCTCTCACACAGCACTTCTAGACAAAGTAGAAAGGAAAGCCTTTTGTATCATTAACTCCCATCCACTCACCGACTCTCTGCAATCTCTCTCTCTTCGCCACAATGTTGCATCTCTCTCACTATTCTATCTTTACTATAATAATCAATATTCCTCAGAACTTTCTCAGTGTATACCACCTCCTCTACCTAGGGTACGCAGTACCAGTCTTGCAACACAATCCCACCCCTACTCTGTGCAACTCTCCAACCCAAGTCTTTCTTCTATTCAACAGCTGAGCTCTGGAACTCTCTCCCAGAATCAGTCTGTCCTGTTCTTATGACTTAATTTGCTTCAAACTTTGTTTATCCAGGCATTTTGGCTCGAACGTCCATTGATTTTGGCCCTGTCACTCTTTCAACTCTGTGGGAGGCACTCGATACAGGCAGTTATGCCTTTTGTCTCCCTCACTCAAATAGGATAAAAACAAAATTAAAAAAAAACACACACGCACACACGAATATTTTAGAGTGCCGCGTTCCACCACCTCCTCTCTCATGTTCGGGGCACCATCATTTTGTTATCTTAAGGCGAGGAAGGCACTTGGTCAATATGCGCCCCTTTCATCCCCTTCCACTCCATTAACACTAGTTCAGCCGATGTCTTAGGGAGTTACTATGGTGTTTTGTTTTACTTATTAAAATATTATTGATGGTTTTGATGGTTCGTATTTGTTTTCCATGTTCAGGCACTCTTTATTTTCATTCATTTTTTTATTTTTTTCGTTTTCTATGTTTGGCCTCTAAATTAAAAAAAAAAAACGGCTCCTCGAACAACCACTTTCAGCTAAGCTTGTATAATTTTTCGTAGAAAATCTGTCGGCCAAAGGCCGGTTTCTCCTAAATTGTAGGCTGGCTAGTAATAATAAATATCACCAATAAATATCGGCACTTGAATAGGGCGAACCTCCTAATAATTGCAAAATAAGGGGGTAAAGCGTCTTCAAATCACCAATGTAAAGAGGAGAAACGGGGGGAGGGGGGGATTCCAAGAAAACCAACCACTGATTAGCTAAATAATTAATGTTAATATTGTTCTCTTTCCGCCCCTTCCTTGCCTCCACCTCTATTAAGGTGTTTCTGGGAGGCCATGTACGCAGCCGGATCCCCTACCCACTGCGCATGCGCGAATATTGGCCCCGCCCACTGCCCAAAATGTACAAATACTATATTAGATTAGATTAACCTAACTTAACTTAACTTAACCTAACCTAACCTAACCTAACCTAACCTAATATATTGTAATATAATATAACACAACAAAAATAACAAAATAAAAATATAAAATACACTAGATCCGAGTGGGATCGAACACTGGTTTATCAATGTCAGAGGCGGGAGCTCCACAGACTGAGCTACGGAGCGACCTGGCAGAAACGGTTTGAAGGCTATATTTAAAAGCGGTTGGGCAGCGGGGCGGGGCCAAGGGGGCTTACATTTTCGCGCATGCGCAGGGGGTAAGGGATTTGGCGGCGTACATGTCCTTTCGTTTCTGTTGCCTCTCTTCTCCTTCTTGTGTGCTGTGTCAGTTAATTAGTGCCGTTGTAAAGGCTTATCCCTCAATACTTCATCTGATCTAGTTAAAATAGGACTTCAGAAGCTATCAACCCTACTGGATTGTTTAGCCAGCACACTGTAAGTCCAGAATAGAGTCAGGACTGGAACCCTTTCCCTTGCTGTGTCAGACTAATACATTGCTACTGGGTGTGTTCAGTCTGGGTAATTAACTTGTATTCTATTATCTGGCTCTCTCTCTCTCTCGCTCTCTCTCTCTCTCTCTCTCTCTCTTATTTGATAGCGTAATGCATAAGTGCGCGGAATTTCGATGTGAGTATCCTAGGTTCGAGTCCTTGGAGTGCCACATGTATTTGTTGATTTCATTAATTGAGTTTAGAGGTGAAGTTGGTTGGTGGAAAAAACGTAATAATTCTAGCGCGCGCGCACACACACACACACACACACACACACACACACACACACACACCCGTATATCACCCAACTGTCATCACGTATTAGTCTCGCACAATCCTGGAATATTAGCCCTCCAAAACACCAGTAATCCCCTTGTTTACCTTCGGTGTAGCCTCTCTGCTCAGCCTCATTTCCACTCTCACCTCTCCTAATTGGATTAAGGGGGGTCACCTGCTTTTTTCTCTTTCTCTGGCTTGTATCCATTCGGCCCCATTCAGCCAACTGTTTTAAGACGTTTATCCCATCCAGGTGTTGATTTCTTCCTGGCGAGCGATAGCGAGCCAGCTGCATTGTATGGAGAAGACATTTTTCTATCGAAAAATGTAAAAATTTGGTTTGCTGTAAAAAAAATATATATAAATGCTGGCTCGCTACCGCTCCCCAAGAAAATATTGACACCTGGATGGGGGTAAACGTCTTAAAACAGTATGCTGAATAGGGCCGAATGGATACAAGCCAAAGAGAGAGGGAGAGAAAGAGAAAAACAAAAAAGCGAGGTGGGCTCCCTTAAACAGGTTCACAAATCAAGCTGTTGGATAGAGGGGTAAACAAAGCCGTTCGTCCCTTCAGCACGATGACGCCGTTTGACTTTATATTTGGGCTAATATTAGACGAGTTTATGAAGTTTAAGAAGGACCTGTGTTATTCAGAGGGTTTATTGAGAAGCTTTTACCCCTTTGAGTCCTAGAGGTAGATTATAAGCTTATGAATTTTGTTTAAAAAGAATAAGCCAAAAAGTACGATATACAGTATATATATACAAGAATATATATCTTCTGGTTATTTATATGTTTGTAGCCTACACTGTCAAAATGTGAACACTTAAGGGGGGTGACCTGTTTTTGTTCTGTCCTTTTCTATCTTTCTCTGGCTTGTATCCATGTGGCCCCATTCAGCCTACTATTTTAAGAAGTTTATCCCCATCCAGGTGTCAATTTCTTACTGGTGAGCGGTAGCGAGCCAGCATATTTTTTTATTTTTGTTAGACAGCAGGCTAAATTTGTAAATTTTTCGATAGAAAAACTTCTCCGGCGAAGCCGGATTTCTTCATATAATGCTGGCTCGCTTTCGCTCGCCAGGAAGAAATCGACACCTAGATGGGAATAAACGTCTTAAAATAGCTGGCTGAATGTGGCCGAATGGATACAAGCCAGAGAAAGAGAGAAAAGGACAGAAATAACAAAAAGTAGGTCACCCTCCTTAAGGGAAGGTTATTAGTGTTTTCCCTAGACCTCTATCAAGCTTAACTAAACATTCCCAAGACCAGATAAATGTGTACATTTTTCGATAGAAAAATGTCCCGACTAAAGGCCGATTCCTCCTTAATTGCAGGCTCGCCATCGCATGCCAGGAAAACATCGACACCTACTATGGGGTTCAGAGGCCGTGTTACATCGCTTTTCGGGAATAACTTCTTAAACAGTTGGATCAGTATGATATTTTGACACAGCTTTTTTCACACCGTGCCCTAATTTTCGTCAATATAGTGCATTACCAAAAGTGCAGAATTAAGCCACTTGTCCCTGTGTCATGAGGTTAAAGTCACACATTAATGACACAGAAACGAACAAGGCTACCGTGGCTTACCTGTGAGAACCACCAATCATATGCATTATTGCTCCTCCATCAAACACGGTAGTTATCACCCACCACCCAACCCTACTATCGCCTTTAAATTCTAGTTGTCTTTCAATATCAAGTATAAATATACATAGGTATGTTTTTTTGTATATTTATATTTTGATATTGACAGATAACTTGAATTTAAAAGTGATAGTAGGGTTGGGAGGTGGGTGATAACTACCGTGTTTGATGGAGGAGCAATAATGCTTTGGTGGTTCTCACAGGTAAGCCACGGTAGCCTTGTTCGTTTCTGTGTCATTAATGAGTGAGTTTAACCTCATGACACAGGGACAAGTGGCTTAATTCTACACTTTTGGTTATGCACTTTATTGACTAAAATTATGGCACGGTGTGAAAAAAGCTGTGTCAAAATATCATACTGATCCAACTGTTTAAGAAGTTATTCCCGAAAAACGATGTAACACGGCCTCTGAAACCCATAGTAAATGGCACGAAGGGTCTTACTATTGACAAAGAAATGAAGCAAAGGGTCTTAAAATTGCCAAAACTAATGGGGCGAACGTCTTAAAATTTCAAAACTAAGGGGCGTAAACATTAATTGTAACAATTAGGGTACACACACAGTGCTCTTTGGTTTATGATACAGCACATGATTAGAACACTTAGAACACTATTGATGTGTGACATTTTTGTTGCAATTAATTGTTAATTTTCAAGTGTAGCCAAAATAATGATGAGGCAAATATTGTATGTTACGATAATTCTGCAAATAATAAGCGGTATTTAGCATTATGTGTAGCAATCAGAGGAGGAAGATGCTAATATTCAGAGTAGCTTAACACTATTTGGGTCTAGGATGTCCCCCCCCCCCCCACCCCACTACACACCGGTTTCGCTCAATTAGTTTGAAAATATTAAGGGAGCCCACCTCGCTTTTTTTCTCTTTTTCTCCCTCTCTCGTTGGCTTGTATCCATTCGGCCCCATTCAGCCTACTGTTTTAAGACGTTTACCCCATCCAGGTGTCAATATTTTCCTGGCGAGCGGTAGCGAGCCAGCATATGTATATTTTTGTTTTGACAACAAGGTAAATTTGTACATTTTTCCATAGAAAAATGTCTCTGGGGAAGCTGGATTTCTCCATAAAATGGTGGCTCGCTATCGTTCGCCAGGAAGAAATCGACACCTGGATGGAGATAAACGTCTTAAAACAGTTGGCTGAATGGGGCCGAATGGATACAAGCCAGAGAAATAGAGAAAAGGAGAGAAAGATAAACAAAACCGGTGACCCCCTTGAACACTATCCCCCCCTCCACCCCGGTTTCGCTCAATTAGTTTGAAGATATTAAGGCGTTGTACCCAATTAGTTTGAAGATATTAAGGCGTTGTACTCAATTAGTTTGAAGATATTAAGGCGTTGCACCCAATTAGTTTGAAGATATTAAGGCGTTGCACCCAATTAGTTTGAAGATATTAAGGCGTTGCACCCAATTAGTTTGAAGATATTAAGGCGTTGCACCCTATTAGTTTGGCAACAATAAGACGCTTAACCTAATTCATGTGTCGACCTTTTTCTGGGCAAGCGGTCGCAAACCAGTAACTTTGAAGAAATTGGCCTCCGGGACATTTTTGTACCAACATATGTACAAATTTAGCTTGAAGGGGGACTGGGTAAGCATATTTTTAGTTTAAAGGAAGTCTAGGCAGGCGTGCTTGTTTGCCAAGGGGACAATCTAAAATACATTGCTCGAGATTGGCAAAAACAAGCAAAATCCTCAATAAAAAGTAAAACAAAATACCACAATAACACCCAAAACGTCGGACCAGATAGTGAAGCAAGATATGAATACAGTTTGTATTAATGTAAATATCAATATAAATTATGTATTTCAGCGTCAATGAATGTAGTGGTTTAATATCGTTTGGTGAATAGGAAAATATTATTACTTTGTGAATTTTTAAATTAGCGAGTTTTATACTTAAGTTCACAAAACTACATAACAAAGACACATTTACCTTTCATATTAGTAATTACAGCACACAAATAGAATGCATTGTGTAAATTGTGTAACACCTGCGTTTTATGCATTGGAAATATTGTTGAGGGGAGGTAGCCCCTTTTTCTGGACCTCCGTCTCCCTCATGTTTAGCATATTAGTTTTGAGATTTTAAGGCGTTCGTTCTGTTTGTTTGGCGATTTTGAGACCTTTCGTCGCATTTGTCAATGTTAAGACCTTTCCTGTCATTTAGGTGCCACATTTTCTTCCTGGCGAGCAATAGCGAGCCTGTAATTTTTGAAGGAATCGGCCATCGGCCGGAAATTTTTCTACCAAAAATTTACAAATTCATCTTGAAAGGGGGGTCTAGGGTTTTTTTTTTATTTTAAGCTTGATGAAGGTCTAGAGAGGAAACTCAAAAATATATAAATAAACACATACATATATAGAGTACAAAACAACCCTACTGGACCGGTGACCTTCTTTATATTATATTCTGGCAATGATTGGACGATTGTATTCAGCTTATGAAGAGCGTCTATCAATTACAAGGCAACAAACTATATCAATGTACCTTTTTAGCTACGTTATACCCTTCATAAGCTTCATAAAATCGTCAAATGTAGCTGAAATCCAATATAAGAGACGTCACCGTTACTGTAGGGGTTAAGGGGAGGTTTTAAGTTTGGTCTCTAGATATCCACCAAGCTTAAGATTACACCTCCTTGAGCCACTTTCAAGATAAATTTGTACATTTTTCGGTAGAAAAATGTCCCGGCTGAAAGCCTGTTCCTCTTAAATTACAGGCTCGCTATCGCTCGCCAGGATAAAATCGACACCTAAATGGCACGAAAGTCTTAACATTGTCAGAAATGGGTCGAAAGTTCTTAAAATCGTCAAAATAAGGGGGCGAACGTCTTAAAATTAGAAAAGCAATGGGGCTAAACATGAGGGAGAATGGAGTCAAGAAAAAAATCCCTCAAGTGGAGATCCCCCCTTAAAACAACACACCCCATGACCTTCCTTCAAGATAAATATGTACACTTTTCGATAGAAAAATGTCTTCCTCTTAAAATACAGGCTCGCTATCGGTCGCCAGGTAAAAATCTTCACCGAAATGACACGAAAAGTCTTGATATTGACAAAGACATGTCTTTGTCAAGTTTGCGAAAGGTCTTAAAATGGCCAAACTAACGGAACGTTCGGACGACATAAAATCTCATAACGATTATGCTAAACATGAGGGAGAAGGTGGTCTATAAAAAGCAGCCCATGCCCCCTCAATCCGAAGCCGGCGTCACACGAGCGAGTTAATCGACTACATGTTTCGAAGCCTTGAATCCGTTCCAAGTTATCATCTGTGTTTGACTGATTTGGCTGTTTATTCGTATACTTAAGGGGAGATAGGCAGTTGTTTGTATATATTCATTTATTTATTCCTTTATTTCTTAGTTTCCTCGCTAAACCTCCATCAAACTTAGAAATGCACCACCCAGACCCCACTTCAAGATAAATTTGTACATTTTTCGGTAGAAATATTTCCCGACCGAAGGCCGGTTCCTTTTCAAATTTCAGGCTCGTTGTCGCTCGCCACGAAAACAATAGCACGAAAGGTCTTAAAATTAACAACAAACTAAGGCAAAAGGTTAAAATCGCCAAACTAATGGACCGAACGTCTTATAATCTCAAAACAAATGGGGCTTCACACGAGGGAGAAAGGGGCCAGAAAAACGGCTCATCTCCCCTTGATTGGACTGTGCATGATTACAGGAGCTGTAAGATACAATAATGAAAGAGTAACTGCCAGATAGTAAACTCGATTTTAGCTACTTTTTGACTCCGATACTGTGCCTCCGATATATATACTGTATATATATACATCCGCAACTAAAGTAACCTCTTGTGACCCAGTGTATAATACTGTTTGCATATACGTTACAGTTTAACTTTAACATGCATGGGAATATTTTCAATTGGGTTGGTGTGACTGCCTGGCCTTGCTATTAACTCTATTTGGTTTGAGGGGGGGTCGTTTTTAACTCATTCAGGTGTAGATTTTATTCTGGGCGTGCGATAACCAGCCTGTAACTTTGAAGAAATGGGGCTGACATCTTTCTATGGATTTGTTTTTTCTTCTTCCAAATTTAGCATGAAGGGGGTCTGGGTAAACTTTTTAGTTTCAAGGAAGTCTGGGAAGGCGTTTTTGGTACCCTAGGGAATAAACTAAAATACATTCTATAACATATATCATGGCATTAACTTTTCCAAGTTATCCCGACTGAATCGAATTATTATGTTTGTATTATTAATATTTGTATTATTATTATTATTATTATTATTATTTCTATTATTTTTATGTATTACTATTATTATTATTATTTGTATTATTGTTTCGTTATGTATTTTGTTCTCACATTAATAAACATTAGTATTTCGGCAGTTTGTTTTGCTTACAGCACTGATAATTATATTAAAATCTCCTACTAGCCAGTTTCCTTCCCTGGTCACCGTAAATTCCACGTAACTAAATCTCCCTTGGACAATCTTCCATTTTCCCCAATCCACATTAAAACCATAAATCCATTATCAAAACCAGCAGTATACAATATGTGATGCTGTTAATGTTATTATTGTTATTATTATTATTATAATGTTCGCTATTTGTGAACGTTATTGCTTACCTCAAATAGGGCGTGAGGGAGCAAGAGGGTCAATTGAAATAGCATTGACTTATTTTATTATTGTCTATTCTTCTTAATATGCATACAATTGTCTAAAAGTAGCAAAGATATAGTGTAGAATTGCGCCTTCATACTGAAAGGGTTAAATCGTTCACACATAAATCTCTTCCGTCCCCAGCCTCACACTATCTGCTCTTGAATATTCAGTCACGAATGAATATATACTGTATATCGCCAGCACAAGTAGCTGGTACAAACCTAAATAATAAACACACACGCGGACATAATATATTTAAGGGGATAGTTTCAAAGTGTGTCCTCAGCATATCAGAACTATTCAGTGTAATATGTACCACAGTTCACTGCAAGAAATTTTACAGTCATATGTGTGCACCCATTTATTTTTATTTTTTTATATATATTCCGACTAGCCTACTACCTCTGGGGCATAGGATGTGAGCCTCTACAGTCAACCGCTTATCATTGAACGGTGAAGCCCGTGAGGTCTCGTTCCAGTCTAGGGTGTGAGACATGTGAAGCACTTTTAGCTGCAACCAGCTCCTTCCATCTTGCCTTGGCAGGTTGCATGGGGATTAGTTGCCCACTCACGGCTCGAAGCAGCCCCATCTCTGAAGCTGCCTCGCTCCAGTGCTTCACTATCTCATCTCCTAGACTTGGACTCTCACTCTCAGAACGCCACCTATTGAGCAATGAACTCACTAAGCATTGTCCCCCTGTAGCATATTTTGAATATGGGAATATTTATACAGTGCCATTTAATCAGGGAACAATGAGGGTATTTAGTTGGCGTTTCGGTGGACTTTGTGGTAATGCACTGATACTAGATACAGCACAAATTCCATCCCAATAATATCTTAATAAAATTCATAGATACCCCTTGAGGTAAAAACGGCGAGAACCAATCTTACCATTTGGGCAAGAAAATGTTGGAGGAGATTGCCAGGAATATCACAAAAGCACCTCCTGGAACCTATCAATCAACAGCCAGTTTTTCTAGATGCTGCAAATGAAAGCAAGCCACGCGGTGATTGGCTGACATCGTCTAACTCACAACTTCCCAGACAACATATCCCGGCAAAAAACACTTTATTCCGACAGCGCATGTCCCACACTTTCGTGAGCCACTTAAAAATGTGGGAAATACCTTGGTGGGGTATTATTTTGAAGAGAAGATGAAGATAGATAAAAGAGATGTATAGATCAAAGCTGCCGCGCGTCTACCTCCTGGCCTGCCCAGCAGTCTCAGCCAATCAGTGAGCTGCCTGTCGTGACCCGCGGATACGAAAGGAAGGGGGAGGGGCCAGGTGAGTCATTATGTGACTAGGCACAGTCAGGAGAACATCTCAGCAGAGGCACTCTTACCCCATCTTTTTGCATTCGCGCAAATCCACCTGCGGTTTCCTGGCGCCTGTTCACACCTAGCCCGTATACATCCTACCTCTCAAGCCATCCGTGGAAGAGACAAGATGTGAGGTTAAGCAGATGGATACGGGACAGTGTACTAGCATACCCTGAAGTGGTAAAGTGACCAGAGAAGGAGAAAGAAGACTGAATAAAAAAAAAAATTTTTTTTATAAGGGACCATTTTGGCCCCGCAAGACATTGCTGAGAAAGACTGAGATGTCTTACTGATGGTGTTGGGCAAGAACCGAAGATTTAGACAATTACTACAGAATTGATGAAATAGATGTACCTGGAGTTGACTAATAGCTTTCTTTGATAATTAAAGCAAGAGCTAATAGCTAATAATAAGCTTAGGATCTGTTAGAGATATCAAAGTAAATCAAACGTGAACTCTAAGTTCCATAGACATATTTTGAGCTTATAAACCTAATGTAATTCTGTCTCCAAGAAAAGAGATATACTAATACAGTTATCTTACCCACAAAGTTATGCGGGTTTGCTGATTATATATATATATATATATATATTATATATTATATATGTGGCAGACTGGTCTTGCCACTGGACTGGTAATCCAATGGACCCGGGTTCGAATCCCAATATGTCAATGGGAAAATATTATTGGGATGGAATTTGTGCTTTACCTAGGTTTCAGTGCATTACCACAGCACGTAGAAATGCCCAAAAAATACCCTCCTTGTTCCCTGATTAAATAGCATTGTATGAATATTCCCATATTCAAAATATGCTACAGGGTTGCGACGCCTAGTGAGTTAATATATTGCCAATAGCATGCTATCGATCATGTGTATATATCTATCAAATATGGAGTAAGATTATTACGATACTCAATGCAAACGATTTCCTTTAAGTTAATGGTTAATGTGCCTTTAAACATAAGTCAAATTAAGTCAACCTTTGAATAGCGATTGTACAGATAAGTTGTAATGGGATCTAATCCTTCCGAAGAACAAGTTTTTTCTATACAGTCATAGAGTATTCAAGCTCTTCTAGTTTGAACCTATCTCGACCCAGACCGAGAAACAGTAATCATGCATAATATTGCCTGCCTTTTTTAGGTTTATTAAATAAAGTATAAGTTACTGATAAACTGTCGGATTAGTCCTATACTGTTAGTATAAGTACACTTGATATATATACTACACCCTTAAGCAGAGCTCTTTGGAATTTACTTCATCAGAGTACATTTCCACCATCTTTCAATCCAGAACCGTTTGAATCCAGCTGTTATACTGTAGTGTTTGTCTTAAATGGAGACCACCATTAGGTGAATAGAATATTTGTTCATGATAATTGTTTTCCATATTATATATCGCATAGGTTTGACACCGAATCAGCTGTTAGTATATACACACATAATGTACACTGGCAAAGACATATTCTTGGGAAAACACATGCGCCAGGAAATCACATGATGTTACGTAGCATAAAGAGAGACATTTCTAGGAATAAGGACCCTGCAGAGAATAAACATTGACACACGCACACACACAGAGAATAAGAGAGCGAGAGAGAGAAAGAGATGCGAGCATATATTATAGCCACGGTGTGAAGTTCTATTCAAACACAAGGCTCAGCTTTAAGCATAAAGCATTTGATAGCAGTGATTTATTTATCCAGAAAAAGTTATTCTATACAATTAATGTCAATAACATCGATACAGGTAAAGGAGAGTTACAAATATATTAGATACACATAATACACAGACAGAGAGTAAAGCAGAAGGCTCCCTCCACACCCACTTATCACACCGATCTTAAGCTTGGCATTGAAATATAGTTATAAAAAGAAGGCTCCCAGCAGAATGAGAAAGTATCTAATAGGAAATAATGATATAGCAAAGAAAGGAGGAGAAATATAATATATACTACACATAATTAATTAACTTTGTTTATATTGATTACAGATACTTAACTCAAACAGGATTTTGTTGCTATGCAATACTACTCCAGCCTCTATCTAGGCTCGATTTGTTAGCGGCAATTCCATTGTTCTCAATCGCTTCTCTATGACCTCTCTATCAGAGAGAAAGATAGATAGATGGATAGATAAAGAGAGAGAGAGAGAGAGTGAGAGTGAGATTGAGAGTTAGAAAGAGAGATAGAGAACCACATAAATCCTCACCGCTATATACCCCCCCCCCCCTCCCCTCTCGCTCTCGCTCTCGCTCTCGCTCTCGCTCTCTCTCTCTCTCTCTCTCTCTCTCTCTCTCACAGACACACGCACGATCCATCCCCCTCCCCCCACACCTCCCTCCACACCAATATCAATATTTCAAAATGTCCTGTTTACTATGCTCCGTGATTTATGTATCGCCTCCGGGTTCGGTCGTGTTTCTGGCCTCGAACTCTGCTGGGGATCGATGAGTTTTAGACCTTGTTTCCCCCGGCTCTTCTCTCGATGTTATTTCTTCTCTTGGCTTGAGGTTCTGAGTTTTTGAAGGTTTGCCTGATTTGGTGTTTGTTTTATCTTTTCGTTCTTTATTGCAGCCCCTCTCTCCCTCTCTCTCATATATATATATATATATATATATATATATATTGTATTTACAATATATTTTATGACCGGGTCAGTTTTATCCTTCATCCAATGTTCACTGATGTATGCTTATCAGTAGTCCATATACACTTGTGAAGGCGAAGGAACATATATTATCAATTTTACCTCCATCAAGGAAGTGTGAAGAGTTGTGCTTTAACTCTTCTTGCATCTGGTGTTGTTTGTCTCGATTAGAGGAAAAACATGTCCTGAAAAAAGCATGTAGTGTAAGGTGGTTTACCCTCTCTAGCATTTGTACCACGGTTTATAATTGACTGTAACGCCCTGTTCATTATAGGTAAGCCAAAAATCCCGACCGCAACCTCTCATAACTCAAAAAGGACTTAAGGGAGTCCACCACGCTTTTGTTTTTCTCTTTCTCTCCCTCTCTCTTTGGCTCTTTTCTCCATTCGGCCCCATTCAGCCATCCAGGTGTCAATATTTTCCTGGCGAACGGTAGCGAGCCAGCATAGGCTATATATATATTTTTGTTTAGACAGCAAGCTAAATGTGTACATTTTTCGATAGAAAAATTTCTCCGGCGAAGCCGGATTTCTCCTTACAATGCTGGCTCGCTATCGGTCGCCAGGAAGAAATCGACACCTGCATGGGGATAAATGTCTTAAAACAGTTGGCTGAATTGGGCCGAATGGATACAAGCCAGGAAAAGAGAGAACAGGAGAGAGAGATAAAAAAAAAAACGGTGACCCCCCTTAAGTAATTGAGCTGCTATTTGTAGCATTTGGAAAGAGTCAACCAGTATATAGGTGTGGCTATTTGCAGCCCATTTGCTCTAGCCCTTGTTAAGTTAAGGGGGGTCACAGGCTGTTTTTATCTTTCTCTCCTTTCCTCTCTTTCCCTGGCTTGTATCCATTCCGCCCCATTCAGCCAACTGTTTTAAGACGTTTGTCCCCATCCAGGTGTTGAATTCTTCCTGCCGAGCGATAGCGACCCAGCATTGTATGGAGGAATCCGGCTTCGCCGGAGACATGTGTCTATCGAAAAATGTACAAATTTAGCTTGCTGTCGAAACAAAAATATATATATGCTGGCTCGCTATCGCTCGCCAGGAAAATATTGACACCAGGATGGGGATAAACGCCTTAAAACAGTAGGCTGAATGGGGCCGAATGGATACAAGCCAAATAGAGAGGGGGAGAAAGAGAAAAAAAGCGAGGTGGGCTCCCTTAAAGAGGCTATGGGTCAGGACTCAGCATTTCTGGCCTACCTATAATGAATGAACTATACGCGTTTCACATATTTTCAGACATGTATGACGCGTGCATGACAAAACAATCAAAACAACATTATTATAACATTATTTCAACTCACTACACAATCAGGCATCACAGCAATGTTAACGATGGAATAAATAAAATCAGTCATTTAACAAATATATTATAATACAATCTGTACTGTACAACGACTGTTTTAATAGTTTTGCATAACACACACACACACACATCCACACACAGTAGCCTCTATTATTCCCACCCTCTTGAGACACTAAATAACGAAGCTCCCAACACACACAAGAACACACTGAATCCCAGACAAAACCTAAGCTTCGAAGTACACACACACACACACACACCACCCACACATACCCACACACCCACACACAAACCGACAATACCATTTGTTATTGTAATTCTCAAGGGACCATAAGCGACGATAGGTAGAGCTTGGAATACCCTTGCTGAAACAAAGCCGTGAAGAAGATATATACACATTATATAGAACATTTCAATACACACACACACACACACACACACACACACACACACACACACACACACACACACACACACACACACACACGATACTTGTAAACAACTGTATCAATCATTAATTGTATATAAAGAGTGATATTGTCAACGTGTAAAGGCTTGAACCACTTATTATATTTACTAGTTTTGTTGTTGAGTGGTACCTGAAAAGTAGACAGAATGGATAAAAAATACCATCTGAGGAAGAGCACTTTATTGACAACGTTTCGCAGATAGCTTCATCAGGGCACTGCAAAACGTTGTCAATAAAGTGCTCCTCCTCAGATGGTGTTTTCTATCCACTAGTTTTGTTACATTAGAACACGGTATGTTTTCAGTGCACACACACACATACACACACACACACACACACACACATATTAAAATACCAGCCAATTGCTATCAATAGTTTATTAAATTCCCCTTCAGAGTTAATTCATTATATAAAACATGTTCCCTTTAAATTGTTATCAAATTTAATTTGTATAGTTTCATTCAACAAACTGAGCCACTGTGTCCAAACAGCCGGTTAGTTTATATATGCTATCACACAACTATCTTGTAGATGAGTTAACTATAGTTTATTCTTCCCCAAGTGATGGTATATCGCCATATCTCCACCTTTATTAGTCAACTATTACGAAGATTCTGTAGCGAAGTATGTCGTTGCATATAAACACTTAGCAATATTATGAAGCAGAGACATAGTCATTTTACGTTGTTTCATTAAACATAGATGCATTAGTTTCTACGTTTGTCTCTACTTACCAATCACCTTTCCCTTATCTCAACCATATCATTACAGTTAAGGGGGGTCAACGTTTTTGTTTTATCTTTCTCTCCTTTTCTCTCGTTCCCTGGCTTGTATCCATTCGGCCCCATATTCAGCCAACTGTTTTAGGACGTTTACCCCCCATCCAGGTGTCAATATTTTCCTGGCGAGCGATAGCGAGCCAGCATTGTATGGAGAAATCCGGCTTCGCCGGAGAAATTTTTCTATCGAAAAATGTACAAATTTAGCTTGCTGACAAAACAAAAATATATATATTGTTTATTGACACCTGGATGGGGTTAAACGTCTTGAAACAGTAGGCTGAATAGGGTCGAATGGATAGAAGCCAAAGAGAGAGGGAAAGAAAGAGAAAAAAAGCGAGGTGGGCTCCCTTAATCATAAGACTTCCTGGACCTCTCTTGTTTTTGTTATGCAAGTTTAAGGAATTAAAGTGAGTTGTGAATGTAATGATGTATATGGATAAATTATACAACCCGCTTATGTTATACAATGCAAAGCAAATTTTAGATATGATTCAATTCAGGTGGTCGTATTTGGATAACGAAAAATATGGGAGGTATATATGTGAAGTATTACTGTGTTCTGTTTGCTATCATGTCTCCAGCTGGTTTGAGATATTTACTCCATAATATCTAATCTAACAACTATATTCTTCCACATAATGTGCAGTTTACCTAGGCTGCCCTTAAAACAATAATAATAATAATAATAATAATAATAATAATAATAATAATAATAATAATAGAAAATAATAATAATAACAAAAAGCAATCACAAAGTTTAATTGCTCATATTTGTATTCGTTGCACGACATTTGCATTTCAACGGATGAGCGGAGTAAGATAAGACTATATATAGTCTATTTTGTCCCAGCTGAGGGTAAATTATCATGTTTCTATCTTTGTTACTCAGTTATAAGGTAGATTTTGTAGCGAAATATGATGTTGATTATGAAAACTTAGCCTTAATACGACACACAGCCATAGTAGTTTCATATATTCCCATTAATTATCGAGAAATCAGCTACTAAGGGATTCAATTTACCCTCGGCTGGAAACAAATATTATAGAATATATTATGCCCTAGAGTCCTAGACTGTCTATCCGCCCAATGGCTACACAGATTATGAGCCTGCTTGGCAACGAGGTATTGATTTTGACTGTACCTGTTAGCGTCCGCTCCTCTCCCCGGGATCTTAAGGGAGACCACCTCGTTTTTTTTTCTATTTTTCTTCCTCTCTCTTTGGCTTTTATCCATTCGGCCCCATTCAGCCTACTGTTTTAAGACATTTTCCCCCATCCAGGTGTCAATATTTTCCTGGCGAGAAGTAGCGAGCAAGCATATATATATTTTTGTTTTGACAGCAAGCTAAATTTGTACATTTTTCGATAGAAAAATTTCTCCAGCGAAGCCGGATTTCTCCATACAATGCTGGCTCGCTATCGCTCGCCAGGAAAAAATCGACACCTGGATGGGGATAAACGTCTTAAAACAGTTGGCTGAATGGGGCCGAATGGATACAAGCCAGGGAAAGAGATTAAAGGAAAGAAAGATGAACAAAGTCGGTGACCCCCCTTAACTTATTTACTTGCCCCCGGGCCCTACCAATGAGCAACACTATCGATTTGGACTTGGTAATGCTCAGTAAGCGGAGACTGGAAGACAACACACATGTTCTGTCGTTGTCACTGTATATTTAAAAGATAAAAGTATTCCGAATATTTCAAAACCAACTGCAAAGAACTTATTAATTGAGGACAAAATAGGCGCATTCACTTAAGCCACATGTAAAAAAAAAAAAATTGTGATTAATTTTCTTCATCGCTGGATATAGGCCATAGTGACCATCTAATATCTAGATTGGGACTATCAATGTATTTAAAATCCTTACTTACTCTTTGAACCGCAAACTTTGATCTTGGATGTCTTCCTTGAACCAATAAAGGGTTCTGAATGGGTTTGATAAGCACCTATGCCTCATCACATAACTGGAACATGTTTTGAATTATTAATTGTGCGTCGTTATAATAATATTGGTTTCATTTTGTTTTCTTGTTTTCCTTTTTTTTCTGCATAAACTACTGGTATATAACCGACCTCCCCCCCACCCCACCCACCAACCCACCCACACTTTACTGTTACCCACACTCACCCCGGCAACCTATCACCCTTTCCAAGTCTCACCCCACTCTTTAACCTCACACTAGTACAGATCCTCTACCCCCAAGTACACAACTCCTTACCTTTTCTTCTCCCACATTTACCCTATCTCCCTCCGATGTGTCTTTCCTTTCCACACACCCACTCTCTCCCCCGTAATCCTCCCTCCCACACATGCCATTTCTTTGTTTCCCCCCACAATCTTCCTTTCACCCTCTCTCACCCTCTGTTTCTTGCCTCCCCCACAACCTCTTTCTCCCCCACTGTTCCTTGCCTTTCTCCCAACTTAACCACTCTCTTCCCAGCTAGCCTCCCTCACACCCACACCCACACACACCATTTCTTTGTTTCCCCCCACACTCTTCCTTTCACCCTCTCTCCCCCTCAGTTTCTTGCCTCCCCCACAACCTCTTTCTCCCTCGTTGTTCCTTGCCTTCCTCCCCACCCAACCAATCTCTCCCAGCTAACCTCCCGCTCACCCCGACTTCTCCCAAATGCACAGACTCTACATTTTACGAGCGGCAGCCGAGGCATTAGGGCTACATTTCAATTACGAGGGAGAGAAAAGGAGCTTAGTAGTTGGGGTGCGGGTCGGGGTGGGGGGGGGGGGGGGGTGGAATTTGTGGTGGTGGGGCGGGCTGGGGGCGGCATGAGTGATGTGGGTGGGGGTGGTGAATGAGTTGCTGGGTCTGGGTAAGATAGGAGTTTTGGAGTTTGTGGTGTGGAGTGCAGGTGGTTGGGTGTGGGTAGGGTGGGAGCTATGGAGTGTGTGGTGTAGAGGACGGGTGGTTGAGTGTGGGTGGGGTGTATTTTGTGGTGTGGAGTGTGGTTGATTGGGTGGGAGCGGGGGAGTTGGTTAGATAAATGTGGGTAACGTTAAATGGCTGAGGTTGGGGTTTTGTGATAGTTGTGATGCGTGTTGTGGAAATTATTATATTACTGTAGTGGTGAATTGGGCCTTGTGGGCTGGGTGATGTGGTGATGAGTTGGTGGGGGTAGGGATGTTGTGGTGATTGTATATTGTATTTTAATGGGCTGAGGTTGTAGAGTTGGTGGTGTGGTGAAGGTGCGTATGGGGTTGTGGTAATAATGCCATAGGGGCATAAGGTTATCTGGTGATCATGGTAATGGTTGATGGTGGTAATGGTTGTGTGGTGGGTCTTGATGGGTTAGAGTGATGGTGTTGATATTACGATAGTTTATTCAACGGACGGTAAATTGTCATGTCCTCTGCTTAAGTACTCTGCCATTGCAAATATTGTACTGTATAGCGAAATGTGCTATTAATTATGAAACCCTGATATTGTTATGAGATAGAGATATAGCAGTGGCATATTTTTTCACTAAGTTCCGAGAAATCAGTTGCCAAGGGATTTAATTTACCGCCAGCTGAATTAAAATGTTGGTGGCGATGGAGGAGAGGCTGCGGGTGGGGATGGTGGTGATAATACTGGCAGGGGTGGTGGTAGTTGGGGCGCTGGTCTGTTGGTGGGGATAGTGATGGAGGTGGTGTTGTTAGTAATGGTGCCAGTGGTGATGGTGATGATAGTGAAAGGGATAAGCGTGGACTGGATGCGGTGAGAGGGGTGACTTGGTGATGATGTTGTTTTTGGAATGCTGTTGGTGTAAGCTCTTTGAAGTGTTATTGCCGGTGAAGATGTTGAAACGTGAAATTTAAATTTGTATTTAGTCTTTAGGTGGATGCAATATAGATATGCATATAATTAAAAGTGCAGACTGATCCCTGAGAGCTAAACTTTCCTAAACGGCACTTTGTATTTATTTGACTTGGATGATGTTGATGTTGTTTATCAACATTAGTTTTGATATATACCACTAATTAAAATGAACGATATAGACATTATCCAAAGGAACAGTAATAATGATGTGGAGACATTTTGAGTTCTGCTAAGAAAGGGATCTGCCTTGTGTGGGCCAGTCAACTCTCTGCAGACTCCCGTTTTCTCATGTTCTTATGTTCTTATGAATCTCATACAGCTAATAATAATAGGAATGGTGGAAGTGGTTCGTTCGGAATACAAGTGAAGCATTGTTGGTAGTAATGGTAATGATGCTAGCGGTGTTTGGATTGGAATTTATACAGGGATTTAAGTTGTGGCAATTATGCTAATGATGGTTGTAATTTACGAAGGAAGTTGAATGATAGTAAATATTGGAACTATAGTGTGTGTGTGTGTGTGTGTGTGTGTGTGTGTGTGTGTACGTGTGTGATTATACTTCGTATTATCTTCAATATCGAGCTTTCCTCACTCTCCATAACCATTAATTCACCATTCTCTTTTCACATGATTGATTATTGAATTTAGCTCATTCCTCATCGTCCATTCTCACCTATTCCTCATCCTACATTCTCGTATAACGTTCATTCTCCATCATCACCTTTCCTCGTTTATTCCTCATTTTCGTTAATTTCTTTATTTTCGCTCCTTCCTCTTTCTCTCTCCTTCCTCATTCTCTCTCCTTCCTCATTTTCTCTACTTCCTCATTCTCTTCTCTTCCCTTTACTCTACCCTTCCTCATGTTCTCTCTTTCTTCATTTGCTCTCCTTTCTCATTCTCTCTTCTTCATTATCTTATCTTCATTTTTCTCTCCCCTTCCTCATTTTTGCTCGTTCTTCATTCTCTTCTCTTCCTAATTCTCTCACCTTCCTTATACTTACACCTTCTTCATCCTCTCTCCTTCCTAATACTCTCTCCTTCTTCCTTCTCTTCGCTTCCTCATTCTTTCTCTCCTTCCTCATTCTCTCCCCTTCCTCATGCTCTCTCCTTCCTCATTCTCACTCCTTCCCCATTCTCATTCCTTCCCCATTCTCACCTCTTCCCCATTCTCACTCCCTCCCCATTCTCACTCCTTTCCCATTGTCACTCCTTCCCCATTCTCACTCCTTTCCCATTGTCACTCCTTCCCCATTGTCACTCCTTCCCCATTCTCACTCCTTCCTCATTCTCACTCCTTCCCCATTCTCTCTCCTTCCCCATTCTCAATCATTCCTCATTGTCACTCCTTTCCCATTGTCACTCCTGCCCCATTCTCACTCCTTCCCCATTCTCACTCCTTCCCCATTCTCACTCCTTACCCATTCTCACTCCTTCCCCATTCTCACTCATTCCTCATTCTCACTTCTTCCCCATTCTCACTCCTTCCCCATTCTCACTCCTTCCCCATTCTCACTCCTTCCCCATTCCCACTCCTTCCCCATTCTCACTCATTCCTCATTCTCACTCCTTCCCCATTCCCACTCATTCCCCATTCTCACTCATTCCCCATTCTCACTCTTCCTCATTCTCACTCATTCCCCATTCTCACTCATTCCCCATTCTCACTCCTTCCTCATTCTCACTCCTTCCCCATTCTCACTCTCTCTCCTTCCCCATTCTCACCCATTCCTCATTCTCACTCCTTCCCCATTATCACTCTTTCCCCATGCTCACTCATTTCTCATTCTCTCTCTTTCCTCATTTTCACCCATTCCGCATTCTTAATCCTCCCCACTCGTCGTCCATGTTCAACCTTGCCAATACCCCAGGGGACCACGGAACGAAACCCCCCCCCCCCTCCCCAAATTAAGAATATTACCCCTCGTTAATTGGTCAATCTCTTAAATTGCTTAATCTCGTGAATTCCTCATTCTCGTTCATTCTTTATTCTCTCTCCTTTCGTATTCTTTCTCCTTCCTCATTATCTCCCCTTCCTCATGCTCTCTCTCCTCTCTCCTCCTCTCTCCTCCAAATTCTCTCTCCTTTCTTATTCTCATTTGTTCCTCATTCTCGTGCAATCGTCATTCTCTCTCCTTTCTTATTCTTGCCTATTTCATATTCTTCATCCCTCCTTATCTTCCATTTTCGCATATTCTTCATTCTCGTTCATTCCATATTTTGTCTCCTTCCTTATTCCTTCTCCTTCCTCATGTTCTCTCCATCCTCACTCTCTCTCCTTCATTCTCTCTCCCTCCTCTTTCTCCCTTCATCCATATCTGAGCCTTCTGATGTCAAAAGCTCAGCTCCCCAAATAACAGTGCTCGCACCCCTTCTCTTCACCAATCTGAATAATGACATAGCTGCAAGCACAATACATATTAGAGGTCTTACTTTACAGATAACAAACCATTAATAAATGCTCAGTCAAAATAGGGGAGGCTGCAGGCGAACATAAATGGGATTTTCCAGTGGACTCGGGAAAACAACATGCAGTTTGATGAAACCAAATTCCATTTAATATGTTACGGAGAGGATAGTGTTGCTGAAAGGAACACAAATTATATAACATAATCTAATCACAATACAAAATGTGTGGAGACCTTGGGGTGTTAATATCTGAAAATATGGGATTCAAAGAACATAACCAGGTCAAAGTTGCAGTTACGAAACAATGATAACGCTCTTAATACCCCTGCCACTAGCGCAGCTAGAGTATTATAATGTATTAACATCCCCATTCAAAGTAGTTTTCGTTTGATATGTGTATGAAGGAGACAATAGGCAGGTTGCCTGTACGAGTGCCTCCCCCAAAGCCAAAAGAGTGACAGAAAGCCAAATTCAAGGGATGTTGGGGTCAAAATGCCCGGACACACGAAATTTAAAGCAGTTTAAGTTATAGGATGAAGGAAAGCTTTATTGAGGGAGAGAGTTACAGAGTTCACTTGTTGAGTAGAAGAAAGACTGAGAAAATTTGCCAATTTTTGGGTTAGAGAGCTGGACAGAATAGGAGTGGGACTGTGTTGAAAGGCGGGTGCCTCGTACACGCCGCAAGGAGTGGGTATGCACTGAGAGAGCTCTGAAGAGTATTGATTATTGCAATAGCGATAGAAGAATGAAAGAGATGCAACATTGCGGAGTGTAAAAAGATATTGTAGGGAACTACTAAGAGAAAGTTAGTTGATGATGCGAAATGCTTTTGATTCTATTCGTTCGAGAAGTGTGGTATAGGTGGAGCCTCCTCACACATGCGAACAATACTCAATACAGGGGCGCACTGTGCCCTGATACAGAGCAAGAAGCTGTGCGGGGGTGAAAGAACCCAGAAGATGATTGAGCACACCTAACTTTTGGGAAGCTGTTTTAGCAAGGTGAAATATATTACTCAAGAGAGTCTACAAGAAACTTCACTTCACATAATTATAAAATCAGTAAAACATCTACACTATTGGAAGCGAATAAGTTCACTGAAGCTGCACTTGTGGGAGCGTGGAAGGGAATGGAAATAATATACATATTGAAAATCATAGAGAATTTAATACCAAATCTACATGCAACAATAGTCATGAAGTGATCAGTGATAGGAGAGGCTGTGAACGTGATATTTCCCGGATGAAAAATCAACAGAATATGGGCTCGTTCTGAGAGGCTTGGTTATCACATTGAGGATCACGTCTAGTCAATAAACTCCCACGGCAAGTAAGCATGAGGGTCTTCTCATTACACTACTTCAAGAGAGCCCTCGATGTCGAGCTTCAAAGCGTGCTGCCCCTTCGAACAGTCTGCTACACCAAATCACCACCCAGAATGTGGGGTGGCACCTTCTTAGTGCTCGTAAATTATTCACCGTGTGCGTGGCTCGGTGGCTAAAGCTCGCGCCTCCAGTCTCAGAAGGCCCGGGATCGAATCTCCCTGGGTAACACAAGAGGTTTCAGGTAGCGGCTCAGTAAGGGGACAGTGGTTATATTTTGGGTCTATTTATTTATATATTTAATTAGTTTTTACTTTCCTCGCTTCTTGGTGCCACTAAAAGAGAGGCAAACCCTTCAAAAGGTGACAATGGGTAGGATCCTCATTCCATAACTCCTTCCTCAATCTCTCTCCATCCTCCTTGTCCTTCCTCACTCAATCTTTCTCCTAATTATTTTCGTTTATTCCTTATTTTCCCCTCCCGCTCATCTTCCACTCCCCACCATTCCAGCACCCATCCCCCCCCCCCCCCCCCCACCAACCAAGACTATCCCCCCTTGTTACTTAGTCAAATTACTCGAATTATTACAATGGAGATTTGCTTACCGACCAAATGCACTCGAGGCCCTGTGAATAATGTATATGGACCTTGAAGGGGGTGGGGGTGGGGGTGATGGTGTTCTGGACTCCTTCCTCCCTCATGTTTAGCCACGTTAGTTTTGAGTTTGTAAGGTATTCGCCTTATTAGTTTGGAGATTTTAAGATATTCGCCTTATTAGTTTGGAGATTTTAAGGTATTCGCCTTATTAGTTTGGAGATTTTAAGATATTCGCCTTATTAGTTTGGAGATTTTAAGATTTAGGTGTCGAGTTTTTCCTGGCAAGAAATAGCGAGCCTTTACATTTAGAAGGAACCACCCTTCGACCGATAAATGCACAAATCTATCTCGAAGGTTTTTGTTGAGGGTATTTATTTAAGCTTGATTTTATGCATTCTTCGAAAGACCTCTCGGGATCGATTGGTTTACAAACAAACCTAATCAACAATATATTTCCCACAGATCCTTCCTTACCCCAAAATATCGTATAACGTCAGTCAGAATACAATGAAGAAACACATGAAAATCCTGAGAAGGGTTGATATATGTACAATGGCGGCTGGTTGGAGACACTGTTATAATACTCACTAATTATTCACCGTGTGCGTGGCTCGGTGGTTAAAGCTCGGGCTTCCAGTCTCAGAAGGCCCGGGATCGAGTCTCCCTGGGTAACGCAAGGGGTTTCCAGGTAGCGGCTCATTAAGGGGACAGTGGTTATATTTTGGGTCTATTGATTTATATACTCAATTAGTTTTTACTTTCCTCGCTAGACCTCCATCAAGCTTAACAATACACTCCCTAGAAACCCCTTCAAGGTAAATTTGTACATTTTTTGATAGAGAAATTTCTCGGCCAAATGTAGGTTCCTCTTAAATTACAGGCTTGCTATCGCTCACCAGGAAAATATCTACACATATATGACACAAAAAGTCTTAATATCGACAAAGAAATGGGGCGATAGGTCTTAAAATCGCCAAACTAATAAGCCGAACGTCTTAAAACCTGAAAACTAATGGGGCTAAACATGAGCGAGAAGGGGGGCCAGAAAGACGACCCATCTCCCCTTAAGTAAATAGGATAGACTAACCTAGAGATTCTATACGTAACAGAGATCGGACAACCCCCGCCATGTTGGTGCCTCTGGTGATATATCCCTCGCTTTACACGCCAATATCTCCATACCCATAATAAACATTGGAGAATATTGGTACAGGATATACAGGTATGGATTTTGTTCTTTGGATATACTTTTGTCCATAATTACTATGATAACAAATAACTTATAACCTCATTCTCTCTCTTTCTCTTCATCGCAATGTTGCATCTCTCTCACTATTCTATCGCTACTACAATAGTCAGTGTTCCTCAGAGCTCTCTCAATGTATACCACCTCCTGTACGTAGGGTACGTACTACGGCAACACAATCCCACACAACACCCCTACTCTGTACAACTCTCCAACTTAAGAGTGAGACGATACTCCCAATCTTTCTTCTATGCAACAGCTGAGCTCTGGAACTCTCTCCATGAATCCATCTTCCCCTCATCCTATGACTTAAATTGTTTCAAACTCCGTGTGTCCAGACATTTTGGCTCGAACATTCCTTGATTTTGGCCCTGTCACTCTTTCAACTCTGGGAGCGGCACTCGTCACAGGCAGCTTTGCCTTTTGTCTCACTCATCCACATAGAAAAACAAAAGTGAGGCACCAAAATGGCGTCCCAAGAAAAATATGGCCATACTCTCTGTACGTACAGGATCTCCATAATAAATCCATTTGTACTCAGTTGTTTAACCCTTAACTGGCGGCGCGCATCATAGATCGAGTGAAAGAAATTTGGACTATGTGGTGGCTCACAACATAAGTCGTGTGGCATTTTCAGCACGTAATGTTGCTGAGAGAGAGAGACAAGTGGTGGCAGGAGAGTAGCGAGCGTATGACTGCTCCAGGCCACCGCGGTGGACCAACTGACATGAATCTCACCCTCCTCCACCCTCTCACACTCGCTACACAGTGAATTGTTTAGGGAAAGTACCGAATTACATGGTTTTTGCACTCGTGTTGCGTGATTGTTGCAAGAAAACTAGCGGTCATACAAGGATCGTTGGGGTGTCATTGGAAAGCTCTGTTTATGCCCTTTCAGGGATAGATACTTGTTTTACGCTCTGGGTCTTATTTAGGCATGAAAATGATCACGTAAACAGCCCTATTTTGGGTAAAAACACCCGGCTGGTGGCTACATATTATTTACCACCTAGGCCGCTCGTTAGGTGTTAAGGGGAAGTATTAGTTTTATGCTGAACCCCTTTCTGCTTCATGTTTAGCCTCATTAGTATCAAATTTTAAGACTTTCGCTCATTTCTTTGTAATTTCTTCGTGCCATTTAGGTGTAGATTTTTCCTTGGCGAGCGATAGCGAGCCTATAATTCAGGAGGAACCGGTCTTCGGCCGGGAAATTTTTCTACCGAAAATTGTAAAGATGTATCTCAAAGGGGGTGTCTTTGGGACGTATTTTATTTTTAGGTTTGATAGAGGTCTAAGGAGAAAACTAAAACACATATATATATACTGTATACCGGTAATAATTAGAACTAAAACACATATATATATATACTGTATACCGGTAATAATTAAAAATAAATAAGTAAATAATATAACGTCTCCTTAAGCTCCACAGAATCGTCTAAACATAGCTAGAATGTAATGAGAAAGACGTCGCCGGTACAGTATAAGGGTTAATACAAATATATACAAAACAGAAAGACGTCGCCGGTACAGTATAAGGGTTAATACAAATATATACAAAACAGAAAGACGTCGCCGGTACAGTATAAGGGTTAATACAAATATATACAAAACAGAAAGACGTCGCCGGTACAGTATAAGGGTTAATACAAATATATACAAAACAGAAAGACGTCGCCGGTACAGTATAAGGGTTAATACAAATATATACAAAACAGAAAGACGTCGCCGGTACAGTATAAGGGTTAATACAAATATATACAAAACAGAAAGACGTCGCCGGTACAGTATAAGGGTTAATACAAATATATACAACACAGAAAGACGTCGCCGGTACAGTATAAGGGTTAATACAAATATATACAAAACAGAAAGACGTCGCCGGTACAGTATAAGGGTTAATACAAATATATACAAAACAGAAAGACGTCGCCGGTACAGTATAAGGGTTAATACAAATATATACAAAACAGAAACACCCATAGTTGATGTCAACACAATTATCGATGCTGATTAAGTGTAGTTATTGTATTAGCAATCATATTAAATATTAACCATTTAATTTCACCAAAAGTACCTTGACATTGATTTGTGGTCGTGTACGTTATATGATTGTTGGCTTAAATTAATGTTGCGTGAATATTAGGTTGCCTAAATCTATTACAGAGAAATAGATGCAAATATTTAACTCTTTAACAATACCACAATACGTGGGCTCTGAAGGCATAAGAGCGAAGAAAGTTGGATGTGATGGAGATAAACTGCTTGAGGATGATGTGTAGAATGACGCGTGGAGACAGATTGAGGAATGAAGAGGTACGTAGGAGGGAGGAACAGCAGGAACCCTTGTCGGCCAGAGTGGACAGAAGGGTCCTGTGCTGGTATGGATATGGTGAGTGAATGGGAGATCAAAGGCTTACAAAGAGAGTATGTGGGTCAGATACAAGGGGATGTAGCGGAGAGGAAGACCTCAGTTGAGATAGAGAGATGGGGTAGTACACGTGTTGGAAGACAGAAGGATGACTGTAGAACAGGCAAGATAATTGGTAATGAATAGGAATGAATGGAGAATGCTTGTGAATAGACGAGGGATAAAGCAGTCGTTGGGAGAGGGGGTCGGGCGCCAGTTGGAGTAGATAATAGTCCGTCAGGCAGGCGCCTGGCCCGGGGAGCCGGTGTCCAGTATATGAAGGGTCATGCCTCAATGTGAGGTGGGCGGGCATTGTGGCATGGTTCCGCTGCGTGTCTGCCTGCTGAGACCGGTACCTCTCTGGGAGGTCTGGGACCAGGGGATTGCTAGGGGCCTTTAGTGATCCTTTGTATCTGGGTCTTCTCTTGGGTGACCTAGATGTGTATGATTTTTTTTGTATTTTTGTTTTTTAGTTGTTCGGGCTCAGTCTCGAGTCGGCCACCCCCATCTATGTGGTATTATGTGCCTAAGTATATACATACATATATACATACAATACCATGACGCCTTCCTTCATCTTATTAGCCAGAAAAAGGTCAAAATATGTCATCGTGCTGAAGGTGTTATGCACATGCCTCGAGTCAATATTTTCCCTCAATCATTTTTCACTGTGTTAAGGTAAGGTGTTAATTTGAGGGGAGGTAACTGTATTATTTGATTTTATTTTGTTTACCCCTTTCTTCCCCATGCTTAATCCTATTAGTCATGAGATTTTAATTTATGTTATTTTATTATATTTTATTGTTTTCAAATTCAAAATAGTTTATTTAGCCAAAATACATACATGGTGTGAATTAAACATTGTGATTATTTACAACACAGTATCAGAAATGTCCGGTTGAGCCTTTTGAGAACAAAAGACGTTCACCCCATTTGTTTTGCGATCATAAGAACTTTCGTCTCATTTCTTTGGCAATATTTAGACCTTTCGTGGCATTTAGGTGTTGATTTTTTTCTTGGCGAGCCTGTTATAGAATAGGAACCGGCCTTCGGCTGGTAAATGTTTCTACCGAAAAATGTACAAATTAATCTTAAAGAGGGTCTTGGGGGTGTTTTTTTGTTTAGCTTGATGGAGGTCTAGGGAGCAAACTAGAAGAATATATGAAATAATAAGAACATAACAGTAGAAAAACAAATCGAATAACCCTCCCCTTGAAGGATAAATAGTATCTATCTAGTAGATAGTATTCAATTAACATCATATTTCGATACCTAAATTCCTGTGATAACTGATAGCACATGGTGGAGTATCATAGATTACTGTCAGCTAAAGAAAAACTGATTATAGTAACGAGAGCATAGGAGAGAGAGAGAGAGAGAGAGAGAGAGAGAGAGAGAGAGAGAGAGAGAGAGAGAGAGAGAGAGAGAGAGAGCGAGTAATAACTAAGCTGCCAGGATAATGTAACTGCTTCAATGCACAAAAATATATTTTTCTCTGCCTCTAATGATATACCTGATGTAATCCCCTATGAATCTCATTATGAATATTTATACAGTGTGTATCTCAACAAATTTGTGGAAGTTTATTTTAATTATTTTTTAAAACCCTATATTAGGCATTAATAAGCAACCCATTGAATCTATTAACCCTTTCAAGCTCCAATACGCATTTTTTTTGTTTTTTTCCTGGCTAACATTAGACGTTTTTATGCAGATTTGGAAGGGTGTGTGATGGTGTTGAAAGGTGTAAAGGGATTGTTTCAAAATAGATCATCAGTGTATCCGATTGTTAAGGGGGGTCACCGGCTTTTAATTGAGAAGGTCTTTACCCCTATTATCCCCACAGATCCTTCCTAAGCTGTATAATATCGTCTAATGAGAGCCAGAATAAACTGTCAAAATGTGTCACGAGATTCAAAGGGTTAATAATTATATCATGATAGTTTTGCATGTGTCAATGTTTTATTATTATCGGACTTTACCGGGGGGCTGGGCCGCTTTTCTGGACCACTACCTCCCTCATGTTTAGCCCCATTAGTTTTCAGATGTTAAGATGTTTGTCCCATTAGTTAGTCGATTTTAAGACCTTTCGCCCCATTTCTTCGTCAATATTTAGACTTTTCGTGCTATTTAGGTGTCGATTTTTTCCCTGGCGAACGATAGTGAGCCTGTAATGTTGGAAGAACCGGCCTTCGGCCGGGACATTTTTCTAGCGAAAAATGTACAATTTAATCTAGAAGGGGGATTTAATGGATGTTTTTTTTTATATTTGATGGAGGTCTAGGGAGGAAACTAGACAAATAACGAATACATGCAAAAATCGACCAAAAATTGAACCATCTTCCCTTAACCCGGCAAGCGCGATAGGCCTCACGGAAGGCTTCCTATAGGGAACGCGATAGGCCTCACGGAAGCAAGACCATAAAAAAAGCCTTCCAAAAAAAAAAAAGGGCCTATCAAAACAAAGGATTTTTTCTCTAGGTGAGATAATTCCCCTCTAGTACTCATCGATGCGTTTCTCACCCCTCCCCCTCCCCTCCTTCCCCACCTTATTCCCCTCTCCCCCCCCTCCTCAATTATCACCTATTTATCCTCTTATTATCATCATTTATCGGTTATTTTTCTCTCCCGCGATAATGTAGCACAAGTGGGTTGCATAAAAGATCGTTATGCAACACCCAGACACCGGCACACACCGCCCCGCTCGTCTCAGTTGACTCCCAGACAGCGAGAGGGGAGGGCTGCCTGTGGCTCTCTCTCGCCTGAGATTATGACCGGGTGGCCAATATCTTCGTTTTTCACCACCCAAATGCTTTTCCCACTTATTTTAGCACTCTTGAAGGTTCATATATACATCATATATGTAAAATAAAAGCATACCGAAAACAAATAATGCTTTATATTGTAAATATAACGAATTCTGTCAGAATCCAGGGCTAGAAATGCACAAATAACTACCCTAGCACCTAGGTCTATATCGCGCTTGTCAGGTTAATGGGCTACCAACCCATCATGATTATTAACCCCTGCTGTACCGGCGACGTATGTCTTATATGATTTCAGCTACATATAGACGATTTTATGAAACTTAGGAAGGATATATGGCAGCTAAAAGGATTGATTGAGATAGTCCGTAGCTTAATCATATGGTTTCCGTCCTTCTTAAGCTGAATAAAATCGTCTAATAGTTGCCAGACTATAACGAAAAGATGTCACCGGTCCTGAATGGGTTAAGGAGCCCACCTCGTTTATTTTATTCTCTCTCTCTCTCTCATTCTCTCTCTCTCTCTCTCTCTCTCTCTCTCTCTCTCGGGGTTGTATCCATTCGGCCCCATACAGCTTACTGTTTTAAGACGTTTATACTGTTACGACTGAGGTTTAAATATATCAGGGCTCTTATTCATTGGACTAGTAATGGTATAAATGCTACAACGGAAAGCGCTAGATCCAACCTCTGATGTATATTCCCAGTGAACAAAGAACACAAATACTCTCCAGAGTTCTATAATTATGCAATAATAGGTTATTAAACTCTCAATAAATGTGCGTCTACTCTAGGCTTAATGTTATGTGAAAACAGCCTATTACTACCTATAACCGAAGGTGCTTGGTTATGGTATGCAAAGTAAGGTGGTAAGAGAAGTTACAGCTTACGTTACTTTAATCAATAAATGTCAGGCACTCCTGCATGAAAGAAAGTGCACTAAAGTCCTTCAACACCAACAAGGAATCTTCTTTAAATGTTAGATGCAATCAAGATGCTCGAATCGGAAATGGAACCCAAAAAGGCAGGCAGCGGAACAATGCTCGTGCAGGCTAAGCACACAAAAAGGCAGGAGATATAATGCAGTCGGAGCCAAGAACATCCTAAACGCCACAACAATAATAATAATCGCCACGACAATGCAGTATTCCTATCAACAAAAAGAGCCTAAGTCATTTGTGTCTCAATACATCAAACTAGGCTGCGAAATGCTTGTGTAATCATAAACGGGTATGCATAAAAAGAGTAATTGGTTTAATATACTTAATGTCTACTATGACTGATAAAGTCTAGCTAGAGTCAATGATACGAGATACTGGTGCGCATGGCATGCCGCATAGCCTAGTGCAAATCTCAAGTCTGTGCGTCAAATACTACGTTATAGGTAAGGGTAGCTCTCTTGAGAAACCTTAATACCGAAGTATTAAGCGTTCTCCTGGCGTACCTCAAAGACAAACAACGAGCTTAGAACAGTGCAGGATGGTATAGGCAAAAAGCCCTCATTCTTGCATGCTCTACCCTCAATGGCACACAGACTAGAATTTACCCAATCAACTCCAGTTATCAGGTATGTCGTGCAGCTTTTAACTAAAGCCAACACCCATCGGAAACAATACCTTATAGTATCAGACTCCTAGTCTAGCATTATCTAATCCAGCAGAACACTAATAATTATAGGAAGCGGTACTGAACAATATGAATGCCAACCAATGCTTCGTGATCAACTTATCTTAACAACTAACATACATGGGTTATATCAGACCTTAACGCACAATACAACTGGCCAGCATGAAGCTGATTATGCAGAGTTAACCAGAGGGGGTATAATATTAATAAAAGGTGGTGAAAGATATGGAAAATAAGAGAGATAGGCAGAGGAAAAGGTTCTCAGGTGCAGATAGGGGGACAGATATCAAAGGGATAAGAGGGATGCGTTCTAGAAACCAGATCTGAGGGAGAAAGTGGTGAGAGGGCTGTATATATACTAGCACTAGCTTGACCCGTGTGGGAAAAAAGCGGTAACAAGTCCTCCAACCAATACTAAAGAAGCCAGCCAAACATGACGTCACAAAGCATGGTAAAAAAACTCCCTCAACGAATCCCCACGAGGCCAGCCAGCTATGACGTCATCGAGTATAGCAAAACACTACGCGCCTCCTCTCACTCTGTTCTACTCTCTCTCTCTCTATCTCAATTCCTATCATTACTACTTAATGATATAACATATACTTTGCAATTAAATATATAAAGCCTTGACATGGGCGAAAACAAAGAGCCTTTCTGGACTGCCCATTACACAAGCTTTCATATGAAATAAAGCACACAATAATACATCAACTGTAGCCACATCCACTGCCCTGGCGATCCTAGCGAGTCCCAGTAGGACAAGCCATGCGGTTCTAACGGAGTGGTTAACGTCACACCCCCCCCAAGATTTTTCTCAGAGGCCCAAGGCTCACAAAAATCTGATTGTTAGAACCCATGCTATATCTCTACTTCCCATCACCCAGCGGCAGTAAAATATCTGGCCCAGTTCTCAACAAAACATTTTACAAAATTATAACCTTCCCCAACACAATAGGTTAAATCATATGTAGTTATGCTCCTCAAGAGCGAGCTTCTCTAGCCCAGCATTCTGAGAGGAGTGCAACTCAGAATTACTGCTATAACATACTGAAAAAATTCAACTATCAAAGAAAGAGTTTTTATTTGATTTTTATGTTTTTTAATTTGTTTATTTCGGCTGCACTATAGGGGCAAGCCTAGTTTTTTCTTCTATACCAAACGCTCAACTCCTGCTTTACGACCCAATACGCTGGGCTACAACCGCCAGCCAACAAGCACCAAGCGCAAAATACTATTCAAACTAAAGCAGGAGGCTACCCGTGTGTAAATCTACCCAGGATCATATACCCTTGAAAGACAATCTGCAACCACGTTGTCACAACCGGCAATATGGCGTATGTCCAGGTTATATACCAATAACCTTAGTGACCACCTGGTCAGCCTCATATTCCGATTGTGAAACTGGTCCAAGAACTTGAGAGGGTGATGATCTGTGTAAACTACAACGACCGGACCATAGGCTGGAACATAGACCCCGAAATGCCCCAGCGCAAGCACAACCGCCAGCAGCTCCTCCTCGACAACAGAGCAGCTCCCTTGGGCCGAATTGAACTTCTCCGAGCAGAAACTAACAGGATGCTCCAGCCCATCATCGTCCTTTTCCACAAGGACGGCACCAGCCCCCACACCACTAGCATCTGTTGCTAGTTGGAAAGGTAGGCTAAAGTCAGGGGCCCTGAGGATCGGGTGAGTGCACAACAGGTGTTTTACTACTCCAAACGCCCTCTCACACTCAGGCGCCCATTTGACTTTCTTATCCTTCCAGTTATCCTCCACCTGAGCTTGACTGTCCCGTTCTCCTTCTCCACCTTGACTGCTAAACGTCATCACAGGCACAGTGAGAGGCTCAAGGGGGTGCCTCACATACTCCTTCATGAGATTAACGTGACATAACTGATTGCGCTTACGTCTGTCTGGAGCGGCCACCAAGCAATCCAGGTCCGATAGCCTCTCAACCACCCTATAAGGACCAGTGTACTTCGCGGATAAGGGATGACCTACAAGGGGCGGTAGAATCAACACCTCCTGACCCACGTGAAATTCCCTGAGTTTAACCTTGAGGTCGTACCTGTCCTTCATGAGGGCCTGAGAGCTAGTCAACTTACGGCCAGCCAACTCCAGACTGCGCAACATCCGTTCTCGACTGTCGAGGACATACTTGAGCATAGAACAAGGTTTTTCTGCGCCCTCCCATATTTTTTCAACCATATGGAGAGGCCCCCTGACACGGTGTCCAAAGATGAGCTCATTAGGGCTGAATCCCAAACTTTCCCCAGGTACCTCCCGTGCAGCAAATGAAACATATGGCAGGCCCAGATCCCAACCCTTCCCATCCTCAAAGCAACAACAACGAAGCATAGATTTCAAGGCTGAGTGCCATCGCTCTAACAAACCCTGGCTCCCCGGATGACACGCAGATGACACAACCGTAACAATCCCATGCTGCGGCATTGCTCGAACAAAGAGGCTAGAAGTGAAGTTGGATCCTTGGTCTGACTGAATCCCCTGCGGGTAACCATACCGGGAAAAATACACTAGCAAGTTTCGGACCACCGTCTTCGCTGACCCATTTCTCATAGGGTACGCGTCAGGGTACCTTGTTGCTACCTCCATGATGGTCAGGGGATACTTGGAAAAATCTCCCGACTGTGCATCACTGTCCTCCTTCAACTCGTCAGCACCGGTACCACATTCAAGAACCTCCGGGTCTTCTAAGTGCAATTTACGAATGTCCGAAGGAGCAAGCTTATCTAAGTGTTTGCGAAACAACTCATGCCCCCCTCCTACACTGAATTTAGCCTCCCGTTGCTCTCTCTCTGTGTATCGTTGCTGTCTCTTCGTCTTTTTAAGCCCATCCTCTGCCTTCTTACTAACAGTTAATGGGTCTTCTCCAGACTCGAAAATTGGTCCTAATAATGAGTCCCCGAGAATGTCCGTTGATACTAAACTCTCAACCGCATCAACTTTCAACACCTTCTCGGTACCTTTCCTCCGCTTGTCTAAAGACTGTTGACCAGAATGTGACTCCCTGGACGCAAGAGATCTGGTGACAACACACTCCATAGGTTGCACCGGACAATTCTCAACCCACTCCTGCTCCTCCCTACTCACGTCGGCCGGCTTCTCGGCAACGACCAAGGGTGGAGCCTCAGAAGTAGGCCCCGCAAAGTCGTTGCCGAGAAGGAGGTCGACGCCCCCAACAGGCAACTTCTCCACAATTCCTACATCCAGGTCACGAGTCACACCATCAACTTCCATCTTCATTCTTACAAGCGGGTATGACCTTGTTGCATTAACTCCCTGAACCACAACCACCCGCGCCGTATTTACAGGTTTACCAGTGAAATTCCTCAACAGTGTTTGCGATGCCCCAGTGTCACGCAAAATTCTCACCTCATGTCTTCTACCCCCCCACTCCACACAACCGAGTCCCCTGTGGTCACTAAAGGAATCACGGACAGGGAATAAGCCTTCCGGATCCTTCTGCACTGGCAGTGTATTTACCTCGGAAGAATTGCCTCTAACAAACTCCGATATCCTCTTGAACACTCCAATGCCGTGAGCAAAAGACACGGCTGCCGGAGGAGGTCGACTAGGGCACTCATTTGCCTTATGACCCTCTGGTGGCACTTAAAACACATAAATTTCGATTTCGGCTTATACTGTGATGTAAAAAGCCCCTAACTTTTCTCATACGGCGTGGTATTAGGTTTGGATTCAGTTTTAGTTTCATTGCTCTTTTGTTTAAATGTGTCATTGCTACGGGGAGGGGGAGGATAACGGTCCCTAGCACTTGCATCGTACTTCTGTGAGGACCCGCAACCCCGAATCAACGACAGCCGTCGATCAGCCATTTCTGCTGCTTCGACTAGAGTTCTTGGGTTTTTCTCCTTTAAGTTCAAAGTTAGATCACCGCCCGTGCTCTTAAAGAACTGCTCCAACATCATCAACTGCTTAACTCCATCAAACGTTGTTACCTTCTCAGATCGGAGCCAGTTCCCCATAGCATCGGACAAGTCCCGGGCGTGTTCCAAAAAGGTGCTATCTCTTCCCTTAGTTACACCCCGGAACTTCAAACGGTACGTTTCTGGTTGCAGTTCGTAAGCCCTCAGGACAGCCTCCTTGAGATCCTCATACACAATACATGACTCCAAAGGTAACGCATCGTAGGCTTTAAGACCCTTGCCTATTAATCTAGAGGATACAAGTGCTGCCCATTTATTCTCTGGCCACTGGTGTTCCTGGCACTTCTTCTCAAAGCGTGCGAAAAATTCTGTTACCCCACTCTCATCAAACACCGGAACCAGTTTCAATAAGTGCGAGAGAGATTGATCATGAGCACGGTTACCAGCCCCAAGTCGCTGTCCCGTTGTCTCTACTCGCGACTTCTCTACATCCATGTCGGCACAATACCTAGTCGACTCAGCTTGGATTTTTGCTAGCTCTATTTGCTGCTGATGTTGAAGCTCACATACCCTGATAGCCTTTCTCTCTTTGATCTTAGCTAATTCGAGCTGAAGCAATAATTCTGGAGTTAACCCTTGAGGAGGTGAAGGTGGTACAATGTTTGAAATTACCGGTGGTCCCCCCAGGGGCAACCCACCCTGCCAGTCACCACCCAACTGTGGACGCGTACTTGGGGTCGGCAAATTACTGGGATGGCTGGGAGTCGAGTGTAGGGGAAGCATGGCCGAAGGGCTCTGAGCACTCAACCCATCTCGCTCACCAGTCTCACACACGTTATCAAGTTATCCCTGGTCATGCTGCTAGTACCCGCATGACCGATAGCTGTGGCCAGGCATTGAAAACCGTACCAATCCATACCCTCCAACCGCTCGGCAGTAACAGGCCATTGCAAAAATATCCTAGCATCCTCCTCACAGTTCACCTGATTAACCCTTTCATCATACTGCTGTTCCTCAGTTTCGACATTACGTACTGTGTCTCCATTCTCCTCTGATCCGGTATAAGACATGATGCTCACAAAAATTTCCCACCTCAATATTCAGAAAAGAAGCACCCCAAAATCTTATACCTCCATATACACACAAAAATTCTCGGAAATACTCAAGGGCTATACTATGTTGCAAAAAAAAAATATTCTTGCTGATCCCCGCAAAATATTCCCCAAAACAACAAATGTTCCCTGCTAATAATTGTAGGTTCACCAAATCCTAGGTAAGGTCGCCTTTCATATGAAATAAAGCACACAATAATACATCAACTGTAGCCACATCCACTGCCCTGGCGATCCTAGCGAGTCCCTGTAGGACAAGCCATGCGGTTCTAACGGAGTGGTTAACGTCACAATACCCATCCAGGTGTCCATCTTTTCCTGGCGAGCGGTAGCGAGCTAGTATATTTTTATAAATGTTTTGGACAGCAGGGTAAATTTTTCGATAGAAAAATGTCTCCTGCGAAGCCGGATTTGTCCATACAGAAATGGACACCTAGATATGGGGATAGACGTCCTAAAACAGTTGGCCGAATTGTGCCGAATGGGTACAAGCCAGAGAGAGAAGGAAACGGAGAGATGAAAGAAACAGGTAGCCCCCTTCATGCCAACATAAGTCAGGATGAAAGTCAAGACCGGAGCCTCTTTTCGAGAACTCCACGGGAACTCTCACGTATTATGTACAGTTCAGCCAACTCGTTTAATCCGCAGAGTCTCAGAAATTGTAGTTATGCAATTATATATTTTCAGATTAATGTATGAGACAGTATTGCTTATATATTTCTTGGTCCATCCCTTTATCATTTTATATGTTGAACAATCTATTTTAAGCTTCTAATAAGTTTAAAAGAAATTATGAGACTCTGCGGATTAAACGAGTTGACTGTACAGCCATATGTATATGTATCGAATCTAAACGAGATATTAGTGCTATATTATACTACTAGAGGTACATTCGTGGTCAGGGATTTCTGGACAATCTTTGGCGTGGCAATTATGATACACAGACGAACCAATTTGAGAAATGTTTGCGCCACAAACAGAAAATTACCGGGATTCACTAGTTTATGTTCACCGTCTTGTTGTTATCATTAATAGCTACTCTTGACCATGACTGTACCTGCAGCCCCGATCACACGTAAGACTCTTGGGTTTAATCATTGTTCATTATTATTTTATATATTTTCAGTTAATAGGACCTCTGGTATCCCCAGCCAAGTCTGATTATGAGCAGGGTTCACTAGTCCGAGGGTTCACTAGTCCGAGGGTTCACTAGTCCGAGGGTCCACTAGTCCGGGACTAGAGGAACGACGGCATATTCCCAAGGGTTTGGGCTATAGAAAAGCTCAAATAAACAAAACGCCTTCATACATTAATATATACAGCATATAGATGTATCAAATATCAGCATCCACATCCGCATGCACACTTACAATGCAAGTAACATCCGCATCCGCATCCACATTTGCAATGCAAGTAACATCTGACTCCGCATCCATATTTGCAATGCAAGTAACATCCGCATCCACATTTGCAATGCAAGTAACATCCGCATTCGCATCCACATTTGCAATGCAAGTAACATCTGCCTCCGCATCCACATTTGCAATGCAAGTAACATCCGCATCTGCATCCACATTTGCAATGCAAGTAACATCTGCCTCCGCATCCACATTTGCAATGCAAGTAACATCCGCATCTGCATCCACATTTGCAATGCAAGTAACATCTGCCTCCGCATCCACATTTGCAATGCAAGTAACATCCGCATCCACATTTGCAATGCAAGTAACATCTGCATCCGCATCCACATTTGCAATGCAAGTAACATCCGCATCCGCATCCACATTTGCAATGCAAGTAGCATCTGCATCCGCATCCGCATCCGCACTTTTATAATGAGGATATGAGAATATTACATAACATATCAATGCATAAAATTTGTTACAAATATATATTATATATTACGTATTGGTATTCTAAATACAATCATAAAAAAGATGCGTAAATCAATATCCAAACAACAAATAATAAATGAGACAGAGAGAGAGAGAGAGAGAGAGAGCAGCAAATGTATTGACAAGGCCAACTTGGTATTGAATATCGATTTTCTATATTTTACTTTTGCAATGGTATACCATACATCAGTAATGAACGTTACAGTATTATCATACGTAATTAAGAATGAGCTGAAGTGCCAAAATGTTACAGATTAGTTATAATGTGTGTATATATCTAACTAAATGAGTAAAATATTACAGATTAGTTATAATGTGTGTATATATCTAACTAAATGAGAAAAGTAATTGTTTTGACTTATGTTGCTGAAATCTATCTATCTATCTATCTATTGCCTGACGCCGTGATCCCCGAAGGGGTGGCCACAAACGAACGTCCCCATGCACCTCTGTCCCCAGTCAGTCGACGCCCCTCGCCCCAACCAGCACTGCCTTCGTTCATGTACTTCCTCACTCCATCCTTCCACCTCTCATTTGGTCTACCTCTCCCTCTCTGTCCCTCCACCTCGCTATTGTACACCCTCTTAGTCATTCTCTCGCTTTCCATACGTTCCATATGGCCGAACCATCTCAAGTTGTTCCTTTTCACACTTTCCAGCACATCTACCTCCACACCACACCTCCTTCTTACTTCCTCATTAGTCTGTCTATCCCTCCATGTAACTTCGCACACACTTCTTAAGTAATTTCCACTGCTCTCACTCTTGGTCGGAGTCTCTCAACCAACGTCCATGCTTCGCTTCCGTAAGTCAGTGTCGGGATTACCACACTGTAATGCAAGGACTTCTTCACTTCCATACTGACCACCCTATTTCTTGTTACTGCTTTCAGCGTTCCTACAACCCTCTTCCCCTTTTGTACCCTCTCCCGCACTTCTTCATCCATAGTCCCATCTTTACTCAACACACTGCCCAGATACTTAAAAGACTTGACGATCTCCATAGCCTGACCGTTCAGCTTCACCTCACACTCTGTGACTTCACCCCTTTCGAAGACCATAACCTTGCTCTTCCCCGCATTTACCTTCAAATTCCGTTTTTCGCACACTGTTCCAAACTCATTTACCAGACCCTGCAACTCCAATTCATTATCACTCATCAGAACTGTATCATCCGCAAACAGCAGTATAGGTAGCTTCCACTCAATTCCCTCCCTTTTCAGTGATACACCAACATCCACTGCTCTTGATAGTATTTCTTTCATGACTCCATCCATATATACAGTAAACAACCACGGGGACATCACACACCCCTGTTTCAAACCAACATTCAGGTCAAAGAACTCGCTCTGCTCACTCTTCACACGTACTGCCGCCTTTGCACCCTCATACATGCTCTTCACTGCTTTCAGCAACTTGCCATCTACTCAGTATATTCTAAGTACTTTCCACAACCCTTCTCTATCCACTCTGTCATAGGCCTTCTCCAAGTCCATAAAGGCAACATACACCTTTTATTTCTTCTCCAGATATTTCTCCAAAACACAATTCAGGGTAAAAATCTGATCTACACATCCTCTTCCCTTCCTAAAACCTCCCTGCTCGTCGCCTATCCATTTCTCCGTTCTCACTCTCACTCTCTCAATCACTACCCTACTGTATACCTTCCCTACTACGCTTAGAAGACATATTCCTCGGTGGTTACCACACACTCCTCTTTCCCCTTGCCCTTATATAGGGGGACTATTATGCCAGTCTTCCAGTCATCGGGTGCACTCACCTTTTCCCATGCTAGTTTGCACATTTTCCATACCCATTCGATCACTATCTCACCACCATACCTCAACATTTCCCCACACACTCCATCTGTTCCTGGTGCTTTCCCCAACTTCACTCTTTTCATGGCTTCCCACACTTCTGACCTCTTGATCCCCACCTCCTCCTCCACTACTTCTCTTCTTCTCCCTCCCATACCATATCCAGCTATGTTTGCTGGCTCTTCATTCCTTACATTTAGCAACTCATTGAAGTACTCCCTCCATCTTTCGACTCTCTCTTGCTTCTCGGCTAGCACTCTCCCATTCTTATCTTTCACACCCTTACTGTTTCCCTTGCTACCCTCCCTAACTTTCTTGACTTCTTTCCAGAACAGTTTCTTACTCTCCCTCCATTTTACACTCAGATTCCTTCCAAATTCCTCATCTACTCTTCTCTTACTTTCCTTCACTACTCTCTTCACCACCCTCTTACTCTCCACGTACCTCGCTCGTTTCTGTCTCTCAAAATATTAATTCCCTCTACTACCCAACTACTCTCTATATGCTTTCTTCTTTTCTTCCACAGCTATTCTTACCTCTTCTGTCCACCATGCTGTACCTTTCACTCCCCTCCCTCTTTTCCTCACTCCACACACCTCCTCACATACTGCACAGATCTCATCCTTAAACACCTTCCTCATATCCTCCACTTCCTCCATAACTTCCAGGTCGATCCCACCTAGTCGTCTTTCCACTGCTCTCCTGTACTCCTCCCTGACTTCCTCCTCCTGCAACCTCTCCAGCCTCCTCACCATTTCACCCTCCTCTCGCCTCCCTCCGGCTCTCCTCACCCACTTCTTTTGTATCCTAACCTTAGCTACCACTACATAATGATCAGACAGACCCCGTCCAATACCCCTATACACCCTAGCATCCATCACAGAATTCTTCATTCGTTCATCCACACATACATAATCAATCAATGACTTTCGTTCCACCGCTGTCTCATCCTCCATCGTCCACACCCGTTTCCACGTGTACCTGTGGATCATTCTGTGTCGAAAGAAGGTGTTAGCTATCCACAGCCTCCTCCCCACACATACGTCCACAAGTGCCCTACCATTCCCATTCACCTCTGATGGTACCCCCCACCCTCCCACCACTCCCTCAACTTTCCTATCACCCACCTTACCATGCATATCCCCAATCAGAAATATTCTTTCGTTCTTGTCAAACTTCTCCTGGCACGCCTCCAAATTCATCCAGAACTCCTCTTTCTTTCTTTCAAGTTAATCCTCTGTCGGGGCATATACGCATACAATCACCCACATTTGTATTCCTACTTTCATTCTCACCCACACAATCCTTGAACCCACAGACCCATACTCTCTTACACATTCCTTCCATTTGCAACTTACAAACAAACACGCACCTTCTCTCGCTGTTCCTTCACTCACTCCAGCACACACACCCATTCCACACTCCCACTCTCTCACATCTGAACCTTTCCATTTGGTCTCTGCCATTCCACATACATCCAGACTGGCATTCACTAGCACTTCCAAAACCTCTCTCTCTTTTGTGCCATCATTCATGCCACTAACATTCCATGTAGCCATTCTCAGAATGTCCGAAGGAATGTCCTTAGTCGGTCATGGTTCGTTAACATAGGTTCCGTCCGCATCCGAGGCTGTTCGTTCGTTTTTCTTTGCTTAGGTATTCTTTCCGGGTGGAGGTCGCAAGCCCACCGACCCAACCTCTTTAGTCGCCTCTTACGACACACAGAAGGCACGTGGGGCATATTCTATTCCCTAACCCCCAGGGAGAAAGTCGTCAGTAACAATTTAAAATGCAAATCTTACAAATTTAAAAACAGATAATCGACATCTGCATCCGCATCCGAAATTTTAACAATTTTATATCCGCATCCGCAGATCCGCATATTTAGACATCCGATACATTTCTAAATTACAGCATACAGTAGATACAGATTCCAAAGGCTTCAGATATTAATCATAGGCATGTACTTAATCCTTCATTGTCTTGATGGTGTAATGGTTAGAGTGTTTTAGATCTGTATGTGGTGTCCCAGGTTCGAATCCCGGTAGGATCACATGCTTTCATAAATTTCATTGGAGGTGTTTGGTGTTGGGAGTGAAATTAATTAGATTATTCATAGGTTCAAGCATTCGAATGGGTGTAAATATAATATTTGTGATTACCTTAAATATTATTCATATTGAGTCAGGGGAAGTTGAGAGGGTTAACCTTAGCTCATCCGTCGTGCTTAGGATTTTTTTTTTTTTTTTTTAATGTTGGTTTTGATTGTTTTTCCCATTATCGAGCAATTTATTGTTAGTTTGCTTCCTAACTAAAAAAAACTCTTCATCAGATCCTCGCCAAGCTAAAAATAGTCCCCCAGACTCCTTTTTGGGCTAGATTTGTACATGTTTCGGTTAAAAATAACCTGGACGAGACAGGTCCCTTCTTAGTTGTTTGCTGACTATACTTTGCTCAGAAATAAAGTTAACACCTGAGTTTAATGAAGCGCCTTATAATCGCCAAAGTATTGGGGCAAACCATTTTAAAATCGCCAAAATAATGGGGTGATGCAGAAGGGACTGACCCTTGAATCAGATTGGGTTAACTTTCTGTTTTTCTCCTGTTGTGAGTCCTCTCTCCTCTTCCTTATTCTCCACCAGCGTCACCCTCGCCAGAAACTTTGCCTCTCGTCCACAACTTTTCTATCCACCTTCACTCACGACTGGTATGTTTTGTGCAACCTAGATGACCAGTCAAACCCAGGAGGCCCGGTATCAAACCCTCACTGTTTATAGAAAAACACTCACAACCACAGCCACTCCATCAGTGCTCTTATATTTAACATGCACTTCATAAACTATACAAAGCTGGCCACCATTCATGGTCAGGACTGATGTTGTGTTGTCCTAGGGTACATCAGCCATCATTTTCTTTGGGTGTAGCTTTGGTTCCGTTATCATTAAACAACAGTGTCATATTTTATTATGATCATGTAGAATTTAGATCCAAAGACTACGTATGCTGTACCAGCATTGCTGAATGTATTTATTGGTATGGACATACTTGAGTGTATAAAGGGATTATTAAAACAAATGGCATTAATATGACAGAGGTTGGCCTATCTCTGTCACTACAGGGTTTCTAATCTTTACAGTAAAAATCAATACTTCATACTCAACTTTGATAAGAATGTGTGTCAAATCTAGCAAAAAGGACATTAAAGCCTCGGTCACACACTAGACTTTGTCAACACGTCCTTAACCGTCCTTGGCCAACTTTACGAAATTTTGGGTCGAGACCAAATATGGGAGACCTTACAACGACCATGGTGTTTGGCGCTCATACAGCCATCATATCCTCGACCTTGCTCTGGCAAGACGTTGGCAAGTCTATTGAAAAACGGAACAAACAGCCTAATTTAACGTTTCAGGGACGTAATCTGTTTCCGTCCTTTTTCAGTCGTGTTTCGTCCATATTTTATGGACGATACAAAGGGTGAACAAGGGCGGTTGATGAACGGTAGATGGACGAGAAACCCGAGTTTGCACACCCTCAGCATGACATCCTACCGGCCCCCCCTCCAGCCACGTGAACCTCCCACCGTCTGTATTGCTACCCACCCACACCCTGCGACCATCTAGTGAAGGTGCTGACCTAGGGTCGACCTTTCCACCTTTATTGGACACGTTTAAAAAAGACGGTTGTCCACGCCTTGATTCGTCCTTTCTATGACTCCGCTTACCTTGCCCTGACCTTGCAGAATTTTGCACCAGTCTTTGCGAAACTCACGGTCATTTCAAAGTCTGGAAGGGTCGGGACGCCAGTGTGACAGGCCGTTAACTGAAACTTGTACATTCTCATACAAATAGTACTAGTCATGGTAAATTACGAATACACAAGGACTGTCAATCAACAGTGATAGTAAATTCACATTATACTGGTTATAACTATGCTTGCCAGTAAACTATTGATTATGACTACGTTTGGCAACACAATATTAGTCATCCAAGTCTATCCCAACTCATCTGTGTTACATTTACTGAAACCTATATCATATCAGTACAAATGTAAAACAATAGTAAAAGAAGATGAGAGCAGAACTGCATGAATGTAGAGAGAAAACAGAAGAGACACAGTGTTGCCAAATGCACAGCCGCCAGTGCATGAGTCAAGCTTGTACAGCATACCCTGATCGTCATTTATATACTCATATGTAATGATAAATTACATAAATAATGTTTGTTCTGTAATAGTTATAACTGAAATGCTCTGATATGACCTTATGGTGTCCATGCTAATACACATGTTCTCTACTGAAGCAATAGGAGAAGTGGGAGCTCAGCACGGAAAATAAAGCATCACCACTGTCATTGCTAATCACCAGGCAGAACAACTAATGGCTGATCATATTCCAATCTACTACATACCTGATAAGATTGGTCTATATCACACAGACTTAGCCTCCCTTACTGTATGCCCTTACTGTATCCTGACATTGACATGCTTGGATATTCCTGAGAAGTTTGGCACTACCACATCACCAGACCAAAGCAGTAACAAGCAATTGCAAATATGGAGACTCCGTTTGCAACAAGTCTATGTGACGTCAACCCTTATTTTACAACTCGGGTTGAACCCTTTACATTTATAACTGAGATATTATGACAAATATTATTTGTAACAAGTTGGAACAGGTACCCCAACTAAACCAACCATGTTTGCAACTGGTTATGAGCACAGATTTGTAACTGGGATTCTCAGTATAACAACCTAATTTTTAATTGATTTTCATGCTGTAGAAGAGCAAATGCGATTCACCATTGACAGAGAGCCAATGACACCATATCTATATTAGTATTCCACTTAAGGACTCCGTCTCTGACAAATGCTTACCACAAAGAAGAAGAAGGGTTCGCCGGATTTTCCCTTTTATACCTCTATTGTTACACAAGTGACAAAGACAAATAGGGACAGTTCGGCCTCGCTCCTCAAAGTCGGTGGTTCACTGTGGAAATTCCTGACCAGCAGAAAAGATATCATGACGTAACCTAACAAAGATACATGAATTGTTTCAGCATGATTAATTCAAACAAAATATTTAACAAGTTTTGGCGGACATAGACATACGAATGTCCCGATCGGAGTTGCAAATAATACCCTGGCCTCCATCCCGAGTGCTCCCAACCTGATAAAAACGCCTCACTTCATTATTTTAATTTTACCTTCCCTCGCGTCTCTCTCTCTCTCTCTCTCTCTCTCTCTCTCTCTCTCTCTCTCTCTTCCCTCTTCTCACAATCCACACTAAAGTAAATATAAAACTGCAATCCACTTTCACTTCTCCTTTTCCCGTGTCTTTCTCCCATTTCTTTCCTGCGCCAACGAGGGCGTCTCCATTTTACTGCATTCTTCCTCTCCCTTGATTTGTCTGGTGCAGCGGTGAATCTTCCTCGATCTTCCTTCTCCTACTCCCCCTTCTTCTTCTCCTCCCTCTCCTCCGATTTTGTTTTTCAACCCTTCCTCTTCCTCCTCTCCCTTCGTCTTCTTCTCCTGTTGTTCCTTCATATCTTATCCTGTATTCTTCTCCTTCTTCCTATTTCTCCTCCCCCTTCCCCCCTGTTCTTCTTTCGACCCTTGCTTCTCCTCCCTTGTTCTCCTTATCGGATACCAAAATGAGAAAGCAAACTATTCGATGAATGGCACTCAACTTAAGAGTGTAAACAGAGAAACCGATATGGGAGGAACAATATCGAGTAACCTAAAACCGAGTCAACAATGTTCATAAGTTGTTAAGAAGGCAAACACAATAATTGGCTTTATAGGCAGGTCATTTGAGCATAAATCCAAAGAAGTTTTCCTAACTCTTTACAATTCCTTAGTCCGCCCACTTCTGGAATACTGCGTTCAGTCCTGGTGCCCTTATTACCAAAAAGATATAGACAAGCTAGAACGAGTTCAACTTTGAGTTACCAAAATGATACCTAGCCTAAAGAACAAACCATACGAGGAGAGTCTTAGAGAATTAAATATATTTCCTTTAACCCAGCGCAGTTTAAGAGGCGACTTAATTCAAGTGTTCAAAATCATCAAAGGCATCGACAATATGAACTGTGGTAAGTACTTCACTATCGACCAGTCTAATTACACGCGGGAAACGGTTGCAAAAATTATTGGTAAATCTGTTAACTCACAAGAATCTAAGAATGTCTTCTTTAATCGAGTTGTCAACTTGTGGAATGGGCTTCCCCGAGACGCTATAGACTGCAGCACCGTTGATTCTTTTAAACTTCGCCTAGACAAATATCTTGCATCAAACCCGCGACTGACTGCGTTTTGTAAATTAATAACTTTATTTTATTCCCCCCTCAGATTCATCAAAGGATTATTGCGTGTATATATTGCTAAGACGTTACTCTCTTTTTTCCAGATATACGAAAGATCCTTATAACTGTGTTATGTTACTAATACATCTGTCCCCTACTAACTTTCTAATCCTGCCACGGACATTAGCTCCAGGGCAGTGGTTTCCTTTCCAATGTTCCCTTACCCACTCTAAACCTCTGTTTGGAGACTTGATCCACAGTATTATGGAGGACAATCAGCCTAGAGGGGTCACTATACCTGTTGTTGCTTGATTTCCTTTGTACTCCTTAGTACTCCTTTCGACCCTCCTCGTCCTCCTTGTTTATCTCCTCTTCTTCCTACTCATCTTTTCCTTCCTTCTCCACCCCCCCCCTCCTTCCGTGATCTTTCGAGCCTTCCTTCTCCTCCCTTCTTCTTACTTCGACTTTTCTTCCTCCTTTATCTCCTTCTCTTAATTTTCCTTCTTCACATTGTCTGTTACTTGTTATTTCTTCTACTCATCCTTTTTCGTCCCCTCCTCCTCCCTATCTTCCTGTTATTTCTTCAACTCTCTCTCTCTCTCCCCCCCCCCCCCCTTCCTGTTTCATCTTTTCCTCCTTCTCCTCCTCCTCCTCCATTTACTCATCCGCCCTTCTTGCTCCTCCCCTTCTGTCTTCTTTTTATATTTTTTCCTCCTCGTCCTCCTCCCCGTGTTATCATATTTTCTTCCACCTCCTTCTTCTCTCTCTTCTTCTTGCCCCTCTCCCTCCTCCTCCTCTCTATCCTCTGCAATTTCTTCTCCATCATTTGCCTTCAAAGCTTTGTTTTTCACCACTCCTCCTCTTCCCCTCTCTCTAATTATGTTTCCTCCGCCTCCTCGTCCTCCTTCTCCTCCGATATCTCTTCTTCTCATTCTTTCTCCAACTCCCCTTTATCTCCCATCTCCGCCTCCGCCATTGCCTTATTATTCGTTCTCTGTCTTCCTGTCCTCCTCCGCTTCCTTATCGTCCTCCTCTTCACATTATTCTTCTATCTCTTCCCTCTTCTCTGCCCGTAATTCGTCTGTCCCTTACTCTCCCTTCAGTATTCCTGTTTCGGTGATTGTTATTCAATGTCTAACACTGTCTCGTCTGCCAACAGGTATCTCGATCGTTCTCTCCCGCTTTAGTATTAGCTTGAATTTCATATACCTGTCAATTTCTGCTTTACTTATGCCCTTCTTAATAATTTTGTTTTGTATTACGCCGCCGTCAATAATACTCTCACTCCTTCCCGTCAATTTCAACCACCCCCTTCCTCAATTTCCTCTTCAATTGTAGCCCCATATCAGTTTCAAATTCAATTACCGTACGCCCCATATATTATTATCATTATTAGTCTTTAATCCGTCTAGTACCAGTTCTGTCCTTCTCATTTTATACTGGCTGATAATAGACGATTGTATTCAGTTTAAGAAGGGCTTCCAGCAATTAACAGGCTTCGAAATATTTTCGATAACCATTTTTACTACCACAGCTCCTTCTTAAGCTACACACAATCGTCTATTTATATCGTTAGAATAAAACAAAAGGACGTCGTCGGTATAGAAGGGGTTGGGCTCCCTCCTTCAACTACCACTCCAATTAAGCAACCCCCTTTCAGTGTCTACTAAATTTATGTCCACTTCACTATCTTCTTCAGTTATGACCTCTTAAATATCCACGTCAATTATGCCCCCTATTTTGCTACGTAAATTATCCCGCTCTTCCACTTGTACTTCAATGTTGCATCCTTCAATGTCTACGTCAATCACGCCCCTTTAATGTATTCATCAATCATGTACCCCATCAATCTATATTTCAATTATGCGCCCTCCTGCTATTTATATTTATGTCGGCCCCTTCAATTATGCGCCCTCCTGCTATTTATATATATGTCAGCCCCTACAATTATGCGCCCTCCTGCTATTTATAATTATGTCAGCCCCTTCAATTATGCGCCCTCCTGCTATTGATATATATGTCAGCCCCTTCAATTATGCGCCCTCCTGCTATTTATAATTATGTCAGCTCCTTCAATTATGCGCCCTCCTGTTATTTATATTTATGTCAGCCCCTTCAATTATGCGCCCTCCTGCTATTTATATTTATGTCAGCCCCTTCAATTATGCGCCCTCCTGTTATTTATATTTATGTCAGCCCCTTCAATTATGCGCCCTCCTGCTATTTATATTTATGTCAGCCCCTTCAATTATGCGCCCTCCTGCTATTTATATTTATGTCAGCCCCTTCAATTTCTACTTACCTAAGACCGCCTTCAAGATCTATTTCAGCTCTCCCCTCTTTAATTTAAACTGTAATGTTGCCCCCATGTCACACTTCTACTACATCAATTATACACGCCTTTAATTTATACTTAACTAATAAACCTGTCTTCAGTGTCTATTTACAATAAAGTTATTCCCTTAATTAGTGGGTTTTTCACATATGTCCCCGATTCCTTGATTTAAGGCCCCCCCCCCCCCCCCCCCCCCCCCACACACACTTTCATATTCTACTTAATTATCAACAACCTCTTCATTTGCTCCAAATAATTTAATTGAGAATCTTAGGATCAGAAATTATATTCTTGCAAATTATATTTTGTTCACTGGTTCCAATGACTAGATGGGATGTTGATTATTTCTCAAAAAATAAAAAATAAAATAAAAAATATATATATATACCGTATATATAATTATATACCGTACATAAATAAATAACTAAAAAATATACATAATTTAATATATATAATAGATAGATAAATAAATACATAATTATTTATTAATAAATACAGTTAGTAAGAAACTGCTACGCAATGTTTTCGAAATAAAATATGTCGGCAACACAAAACGTATGAAGCTGTCTTGAGCGATTCTTTCTCCATTGTGTCCGCCTCATCCTCCTCTAGATATCTTTTGGTCCTCTGTTCCTTGCCTCAATGACTCTCTCTCCACTTACCTCCCTCTCTTTTACTGAATCAGTGAATCTCTCTCAACTTTTTACTTTTCGTCCCCAAGCTTCGAAGTCTAGGAGCCAAATCCCGACACTTCATGAATCGATACCATCCAAAGGGAGAAAATATTCAATATACGCTCCAAATTTCACTGATAATTTATATGCCTATAGATTCGTATTGTACAAAAAAAACAAAAAAAAAAAAAAACATAACCACAGCAACATAGAGAATGTGTCTTTATACGAAATTAATTCATAAGGTTATTCAACCTTTATAGCGTAATGCATAAATGCGCGGAATTTCGGTGTGAGTATCCTAGGTTCGAGTCCTTTGAGTGCCACACGTATTTGTTGATTTCATTAATTGAGTTTAAAAGTAAAGTTGGTTGGTGAAAAAAATATTAATTATTTACCCTCTTGGATGCTACCGTTTCATCTTCCTTTTTCTCCTCCTATTCCTTCTCCTTCTACTCGTCTTCGTTATTTTCTTCTTCCTCCTTTATCTTCTCCTTTGCCTTCTCCCCTTCGTTTTCGTCTTACTCCCCCTACTTCTTCTCTTATCTATCCATATATTCCCTCTCTTCCCATCTCTGAAGTGACTCGCTCCTTGTCCACCCTCTTGCTTTTATTTAATTATTTTTTGCTCGCCTCCTTACTTCCTACAACAATTCTCTGTCCCTCTTTCTCTTTACATCTCTTTTTCATCGGCAATATATTATTTTACTTAACTGTTAAATAAACCAGTTGAGGAGGAGCACTTAATTGATAACGTTTCGCCTATTGCTTTATCAGGTCACTTTGCTCTTGCTTCAACGATTGTCTAAACTCGAGATCCTGTAGTAATCTAATGTATTTATTTCACTCCCAACACCAAACACCTCCCAATGAAATTAATGAAAGATTGTGCTCCACCAAGGATTCGAACCTGGGTTACCACATACATATCTTAATCACTCTAACCATTACACCATCAAGACAGTTAAAAGTTAAGTACATGACTACGATAATAGATCCATTTATCGAATACTGGATATCAATCTAATAATCTACTCAGATCCAACTGCACACTGAATAGCCTAATGTTTAAGTGAGAGGGAAGACAATGTTATGGGGCACATATCTCTAGGGACCGACCTCGCTATGAAATGTTCCTGAAACCTTAGGAATAATATAATTGATAAATTTCACTCCCAACACCATAAAACGAACTGATGTTATATTTGTAATCATGTCGACTACATTTAGAATCGAAGACCAAACTGTACACTATATCCTGTACTAGTATTGCCGATTGTTTATTGAAATAGGTGTCATGCATGGGTTCTTCAGTACACTGATGTAGGTAGACTCATTTGTTGTTTATATTTATAATAGAAAGGGCATAGGATCTTTGTTCAAATATTAGGTGTGTAGTATCACTACAGATCCTTGAGTATATATGTCTGCTATGCCAATTTGAGTCTGCTAGATGGGAGCGATGATGATTCGGAGTCATGGCTTGATGAGTATGTTGGTGTGCCTTCCTGATGGTCTTCTAGAGTTGTTGATGATGGTGTAGACGTAGGTAAGCATTGGTTTGGAAATAGGGTTGTGGGTAATTGGAATAGATTGCCTAATACTTGAATTAACTTAGAAACGGTGGAAAGCTTCAAACGTAATTTGGATTGTCATATGAATGCTATTGGTTGGGTGTGAATGGGATCTTCCTCGTGTCGGCAGGAAGGCTCTCTGTAGATTTATGTGTTCTTATGTTCTTGGATGGCCAGACACTATGTAGATCATCAGTGATGTAGAGATCTTTTCGGTCATTGTCATGGCAGGGTGTCACTGGTGGTGTGATGTCCTGGCTGGTCTGCAGGATGTGAGGCACTACGTGTGACCAACTGCTTGTCTGATGCACTTTTTGTGATCTCCCACTTTCTGAGGTACTTCTAGCAACCTTCCGCTTCTTTGAGGCACTTCTTGTGACCTCCCGTTTGTCTAAGGCACTTTGTGTGACCTCCCACTTGTCTACGGCACTTCTTGTGACCTCCTGCTTATCTATGGTATAATTTGTTACTTAACACCTGTCAGGTACACTTCTTGAGACACCCTGCTGCAGTTACCATTGTGGTGCACTTTATGTGACACTGGTGGAGGTCATCATTGCCCACAGTTGTTTTTTTAGGGTTTTCTGGATTCAGTTGCTATTCAGTCTTTATGGGTAAGCACCACTGAGCTGATAAGTGTAGACTCAGCAGAGGTACTGTTAGATTTGGCGATGCCAGCTGGTAGAGCCATAGCGCGGCATGCCCTTGTTGTCCTAAGCATCTCGCGCGATGATCCTGAGGCAGAAATTGATTCTGATTATAGTATCTCCTGTATGGATGACCAGTGCTCCAATCTGGTATTCTATTTTCTTTTGTGGAATGGTACTGTTAGGTGTTGATGGTTAAGGGAACTCGTTGAATTGAGACGGAACATTTAATATGGGTATAAACATATTTTAGTGTAAAGAGAAAGGTTAATGACAGCTGTAGCACCAGAGGTTGTCCAATCTCTGTGCGGAATTTCGGTGTGAGTATCCTAGGTTCGAGTCCTTGGAGTACCACATGTATTCATTACTTTCATTGATTTCACTAGCTAAGTTTATTTGTAAATTAATTGGTGAGTTTGTGAAAACAAAAATATGAATTGTAGGATCTCAAGTATTACCCAGTAATTCCCCATTAACTCCTCCTTGCCGAATTTTCTTTACCCGTTTTCCCTTTGTTCTCCCATTTCCTTAAATTATATTTCCCTTTGTTTTCCAATCTTTGCTATTATCTTTTCATTAATTTTCCTATCTCGGTTATTATAGTTCTCTTTGTGTTCTTATTTATGCTAGTCCCTTTCTATTTATTCCCTGTTTTCGATATTATATATTCATTATGTTTCCTATTTCTGCGATACCCTTTCCCTATATTTCCTATTCCCGCTATTTTGTTTCACTTTGTCTTCCTATTTTTGCAATATTTTGCCCGTTTGTTATCGGCTTTATTTCTTTGGTTTCCTATTTCCGCTAATTTCTTTCCCTTTGTTTTCTAATTTCCGCTGTTTTCATTTTTCTTTATGTTCCGGTTTCTACTATTCTCTATTTCACATCTCTATTCTTTTACGGATTTAATCACAATGAAATCCACCTCCTTTGTGATTGAATAACACTCTTATTTATTCATAGCACAAGTATGCATTACTTACCCTTTACCGAACACCACAGTGAAGATCTGTAGGTCTGTTGCTGCTTGCTTTTCTTTGAAATCCTTTGCTATGTCGTCCTGAATCCCATATGTCGTGATCTTCTATACACTACCGACCTTAAAGGGGTGTTTTTTTCTGGACCCCCTTCTCCCTCATGTCTAGTCCCATTAGTTTTGAGATTTTAAGATTTACGCTCAATTACTATGGTGATATTTTGACCTTTCGCCCATTACATTTGCCAATGTTTACACCTTTTCGGGCTATTTGGATGTCGAAATTTTACTGGTGAACGAAAGTGAGCCTGCAATTTAAGAGGAATCGGCCTTCGGCCTGAAAAATTTTCTACGGAATAATATACAAATTTATCTAGAAAGTGGGTCTTAGGGGTATTTGTTTCAAGCTTCATGGAGATCTAGGGAGCAAACTAAAAATAAAATCCACTTACCCGGCGCGCGCGCGCAGGGTGTAGTGGACACCATGTAACTGGGCGACGATATTAGGCCTCCTTCCCACCTAAAATCGTCATTTTACGATAAATATTGTTATTACTTATTCATATGCGCCTATTTTACGTTTAATATGAAGATAATAACATGTAACAACAATAAAACAAGTGGGAATAGTGTTTGTATTGTCAAAATCGCGAATTATAGACGGCCGGTCCATTCATGCATTGTGGAGCAGAGCGAGCCAGACCCTCCACTCCCTAGGCCTCAAGCTTGACTGACTCATTCATCCACACCATACCTTACACAACACACTCGATAGTCACATGACAGCACAATGGAGCCAGCCTGGAGATGTTTACACGAAAATATACCAATGAATAAGGGAATAACAGGGAAAATAGGTGATAATTGAAGGGGGGGGGGAAACGAGGGGATTTTGACAGATGTGGAGTAGTGATAGGAGGTATGGAGGGGAATTATCTCACTTAATAACCATTTCACTAGTTTTAAGTGCTACTGGGGCCTTTTAAAAGTTTTTTGTTAGGCCTTACCTCTTAAGAGGGTCCTCGCCCTTGCCCACCAAAACCTCTTAAGAGTGGTCTCGCCGTTCCCGGGTTAATGCTAGTTATGTTTTTCGTCTTCTCTCCCTCTTTCTATCTTACTTAAGGGGATACTACTCGCTTGTTTGGACCCTCTTCTCTCTCATGTTTAGCATGTTATTTTCGAGGTCTTAAGATGCTCGTTCCGTTAGTTTGGCGTTTTTTAGACTTTACGCCTCATTTTTTTTGTCAATATTAAGACTTTTTGTGCCCTTGAGGTGATCATTTTTTCCTGGCGAGCTATAGCGAGCCTCTAATTTTAGAAGGAACCGGAATTCAATTTCTTTCTGGATTCTAGGATTTTCCCTTCGCCACACCCCCACCTTCTAACGGTTCACTGTCTTGCATCCGTTAGTCATGCTCGAGTGGTTCTTTTTCCATCATTCTCTCCGTTCCTTCCTCAACGAGTTTTCTTTCAATCTTGAGTCACCGTCCTACCCAACTTTTTCTTACACCCAACGTCTCTCTCTCTCTCTCTCTATATATATATATATATATATATATATATATATATATATATATATATATATATATATCTCACTCACTAGTTATTGGCTAAGGGAGTGAATAAGAATGTGCTGGGATGTGCCCATCTCAGACATTACTAGAACGTAGGGTAGGAATTGACCCCTTCTTATCTTTAAGTTCAGCCTCAATATGAAAATTATAACTATGGTAACTTAATTTTAGAGGCTATTCAGCTTTATTCATCATTAGTCCAGCTTTCTCACAGCTTGATTTGGCAACAGATCCATTTGGTCCGTTCTGTGGAGGAATAGAGTCATCTAGGGAATATACTTGGTGATCATTTACCATAGAACACCACTGTTTGGATCCAATGCTTCCAGATCTCAGCTTCCTCTTGAGGTCAGATTCCCACTGCCTAATGGCCCACCTTTGTGTATCCTCCATTTTCTGGCATGCTTGTTGGTGAAGCTTTTCGTTTTGTCTGGTGGGATTTCTCCGACGGCGATTCCAAGCCCTGTGCTTGGCGTCTGAGGCTTCACGGTAGCGGTAGCCAAACCATGGTTGATCTGATGGCTTGGATTTGTACGTACATTTGCGGGATATGCATTTGCTGAAGGTGCAGAACTTGCTTAGTGAAGCCAGATACTTTTTTACGATGTCTCCGTGCAGTAGAGCCTTCCAGTTGAAAGACGCTAGTTCAAGCTTGAGTGTCTGCCAGTCAACTCCTTCCCATAGCCATGTAGTGTGTATGATCTCACTTTCGCGATGCTGGGATGCCGTGTGTTTGCTAGACCAAACACTCCCTAGGGATCTACAAGTGATAATGGAGCTAGGCAGGTCTGTCACAACTGGATCAAGTGAAGACCCAGATATGTGATCTCTAGCACTCGGGAAAGACAAGGTGACTAGAGAGAGTCCAAACTAGGAGCAAAAAGCTTATTCCATCAATAAGAAAACTGGGCTATGAAGACCAGTTGAGAGCTCTTTCATTCTTTCATTGCACATACATAGACTACGACGTCAAGTCATTGAAGTCTTTAAAATACTAAAATGGGTTTAACAACGTGAAATATAACAACAATTTTATCGATAGGAATACAACACGGACCATGCTGGTACAGCACAAATTGATCCGGAAACTATTTCGTATACATTATAAGATTAGTCTTACCTGGAACAAGCTTCCCTCATAAGTTACAAATAGTTCTTCAGTAGAGCAGTTCAAGAAGAGAGTAAATAGTGTTTTGCATACTCTGCGATGTGTGCAGTACCTTACGTTACACAATCGTTCACGCTCCACTTAAATGATTTCCTTGGAATGGACTGCCAGATCTTTGAGATACTATATATTCCTTGTAACTCTGTGTAACTCTCTCCATCCCTCATTCTTAAACATGTATGCGTTCATCTCACCGAATCTGGCGCTAACCAACTTTTCCTCCCGCTCTCCGTCAATATTGGCCCGAGGTACAATATCTGGCCCGAGTCCCGTTGTCGCCGGAGCTGCATTAATGGTGTCGAAGGAGAGAGAGAGAGAGAGAGAGAGAGAGAGAGAGAGAGAGAGAGAGAGAGAGACGTGGGATGTAGGAAAAAGTTGGGTAAGACGGTGTGTGTGTGTGTGTGTGTGTGTGTGTGTGCAAATGTGTGTGTATGCTGCTCTACGAAACGAGAAATTATATTAGTACATTTATCGATATCTCAAGTACATATCCACTCCATTAAGTCCTATGATATTCCTAATCCCAAAGCAGTGTAATATCTAAGAGAGGGATGAACTAGGGGTAGGGATGTAGATGGTGAAGGTTGTAGAAGATAATGATGTGTTCTACAGGATGGTGGTATATAGACTGTGGGGGAGTGATATCTATGAACGGGGCCCACCTCGTTTTTTTTTTCTCGCTTTCTCCCAATTTCTCGGGGTTGTATCCATTCGGCCCAATTCAGCCTACTGTTTTAAGACGTTTATCTCCATCCACGTGTCGATTTTTTCATGGCGAGTGGTAGCGAGCCAGTATATTTAAAACAAAACATTTGACAGCAGGCTAAATTTGTACATTTCTCGTTAGAAAATGTCTCCTGCGCAGCCGGATTTCGCCAAACAATGCTAGCTCGCTATCGCTCGCGCCAGAGAGAAATCGACACCTGGATGGGGATAAACGTCTTAACACAGTTGGCTGAATGGGGCGGAATGGATACAAGCTATGAAAGAGAGAAAAGGCGAGAAAAAAAGCAGGTGACCCCTCTTAACCCTATCTGCTCCGACCTCTTGTGGGTTGTATGATATATCTTTTATTGTTATTGATAGTTTTGCTTGCTTTAGCCATTTTCTAGCATTGTATTTTACAATGTCTCTAGGCTAACAAAACCAAAACCCAGACTTCCTGCAAACAAAAAGATGCCCACCCAGACTCCTCTTCATTACACTAGATATGACGTAATTAAGGGGAAGTTTTTAGTTGATTCCCTAGAATTCCATCAAGCTTAAAATTACACCCTCTAGACCCTCTTTCAAGCTAAATTTGTACATTTTTCGGTAGAAAAATTTCCCGGCCAAAGGCCGGTTCCTCTTACATTACAGGCTCGCTATCGCTCGCCAGGAAAAAATTGACCCCCTAAATGACACGAAAGATCTTAAAATTGACAGAAATATGGCGAAAGTTCCTAAAATCGCCAAACTAATGGGGCGAACGTCTTAAAATCTAAAAATCAATGGGGCTAAACCTGAATGAGAAAGGAGTTCAGCAAAAAAATCCCTCGAGTGGAAATCTCCCCTTAAGGAAATAGACAAACTTAGACTTACGAAATTGCTAGGCCCTGATGAAGAGTTAATATGCTAGAATATAAAAATAATTTAATGATTAATTAAGTTATCTATTTACATAATTATCTATTTAACAATTCATTAGCATCAGGCTTCGTTCCATAATCCCGGACACTTGCAAATGTAGTTTCGAATTTCAGATAATGTGATAAGTTAAGTCATAGGCCCTATAACCGTTCCATTAGTCTCACATCAATAATACAAAAGTTGCTAGAATTAATTATTGCTAGGGAATTAGAAATCACATGCACTATTTCAACTTAAGGGGAGATTTTTAGTTAGTTCGCTAGACTTCCATCAAGCTTAACATTACAGCCCCTAGACCCCCTTTCAAGATAAATTTGTACATTTTTCGGTAGAAAAATTTCCCGGCCAAAGGCCGGTTCCTCTTAAAATACAGGCTCGCTTTCATTCGTCAGGAAAAAATCGACACCTAAATGGCATAAACAGTCTTAAAATTGACAGAAATGGGGCGAAAGTTCTTAAAATCGCTAAACTAATGGGGCGAACGTCTTGTAATATCAAAAGCAATGGGGTTAACCATGAGGGAGAAAGGGGTCAAGAAAAAAATCCCTCAAGTGGAAATCTCCCCTTAATGAATTCATCTCAAACATGGAGTCACCCAGGGGCTTTCTTGCCTTATTGATTTGCTTGGCTTTTATCTCCGAGGTATATGAAGCGGTAGATAATGACAAGTCATGATAATACCTGTATAGTTTACTTGGACTTTAGTAAGGCCTTCGATAGTAGAGAAACGTTTGGCGAAGGTAGAAGCACATGCAATAGGTGGGTCGTTATTGAAATGGTTAAGGTCAATGGCTGATTGGTAGGAAAGAAAGTGTTAGCATAAATTATATCAAGTCAGATTGGGGTTCAGTAAATAGTGGCGTTCCTCTGGGCCCTGCGTTGGGTCTCCTGTTGTGTTATATTTATATATTGATCTTGATTTAGGTATAACTAACAGGATCAGTACATTTGCAGACAATACCAAATTGGGAAGATAAATAGATTTAATGTCTCCAAAGAGGTCTAGATATTTTACTTAAACTGTCAATGAATTGACAAATGAGTTTCAATATTGATTAATGCAAGGTATTAAGGATGGGGAAGTTGAATAAAGATGCAAAATATAAACTAGCAAATGTAGAAGTAGGTAACTCAGACTGTGAACAGGATCTGGGTGTGCTCGTTAACAATGATCTGAAGCCTAGAAAACAATGAATATGCGTTCGAAACCGGACAAACAGGGTTCCGAGAATCATATCTAGGAGTGTGAGTAACAGAGCTGCTAACTTTATCTTAACACTATACTTAGCATTGGTGAGACTTCATTTAGACTACGCCATTTAGTATTGCTGTCCATATTATAGAATGGATATTGACTCCGAAGGACATCCAACAAAAATGACGAATATGATTCACAATATTGAAAATTATTATTTGAGAGGCTAAAAACCCTTGACTTATAATCATTAGAAAGACGAAGATGTAGAGGAGATATGATATGGGTGTTTAAGTAGATGAAAGGTTGAGAGCGAGGTATCCTGACCGGGATTCGAACCCACATATGAGAGAATTGGGCATCGTAACCACTCGATCATGAGCGGATGTAAGGGAGGCAACCTTAGTTCTTATTTTAATAACCAGGCTATAGTCTCGTGGACGGCTATGCTTTTAAACACGTGGCGAGTGTTTTAGACTTGAACCATGACTATTTTACCCCCCTCCCACCCCAACCCGCCAACTCGGCCAAGTGATACGATTTTAAACGTCCAGGTACTATTATGAAACTTCTTTGATAACAAAATAATGTCCGACATTATCATTAGATATTTGTCATCAGAGAGGTTCCATGATAGTATCAGGATGATTAATATTGTATCACTTGGCCGAGCTGGCGGGGGAGGGGGGGGGGGGGGGGAATAGTCATGGTTGAAGTCCACTTCATTTGCCCCTTGTTCAAAGGCATAGTCCTTCACGACAACTATAACCTGGTTCTTCAAATAAGAACTAAAGGTTGCTTCCCTTATATCCGCTAATGGTCGAGTGGTTACGGTGCCCAACTCTCCAAAATCTATCTGGGGTGAGTGGGTTCGAATCCTGGTCAGGATACGTCTATGCCAACCTTGCCGACATTTTCATTAGCTAGATGACAGTTATCAATAAGGGAGATGTTAATAAGGTATTAAAATTTAATAGCTACAAGATAAACCGTTCATATGGCTGCACATTTGATAAGTTCCGCTTTTGAAAAGATGTAAGTAAACACTGATTCGGAAACAGAGTTGTAGATATGTATAATAGATTGGGTGTGAATGGGTTCTGTTTGGCGTGGGCCGGTCGCCCTTATGTAGATTTCCGAGTTCTAGGGTTATGGGAGGTTAAGTGAGGTATATGGGGAGTGGATTATTAGGAGATTTACATAGAGGCACTGACAGCACAGACCTGGCGACACAAGGGAAAAGGTCGACTTAATTTTAGTAGAGACCAGAACCACAAATAAAGAAAAGTAGGATATACGGATACAAGAGAGGAGAGAGAGAGAGAGAGAGAGAGAATTGTGTGTTGTCTCTCAGCCCATGATAAGGGAATGAGTGAGTTCTTGGAGGAAGGAGGTGACAAGTACAGGAAATGAAGAGAGAGAGAGCGATTTATATATATTTACATAGATACACTGGCCACACAGACCTTACGATCCAAACGAGTTGGTCAGGACTTAATTCCTTTAGAGATGGCATATCCGATAGAAAAGGAAAGTTGAAGGAAAGGATAAAAAAGAAGAAGGCTCTCTCCCCACCCTTCGTTCGCTCCGGCAATTACCGTACATGAAAACAGTTGGAAGTGATTAACCTTGCTGGGCTTCGAAACCCCCAGAAGGAATTTACAGGAATGATTGGAAAAAATAAAGGAAAATGTATGCAACCCTTCGCCTTAGTTGTATGAACATTTTGGGGTTAATTGGAATCATGCAACCCATCACCCTTAGTAGTACAGTATGTACATTTTTAATGATGATTTATATAATTATTATTCCTTTATTTGTGTATTTACTTTGTTTTTCTTACGCTCTCTTCAGCTGAAAAAATAATAACGGTGATAATTACTGCCTACTCCATACCAATTTCTCTGTGGTATATGAGTCTAGATTTTTCCTAAATGTATCTATAGAGGAGCTGGCTATTACTATATTTGGGAGTTTGTTCCACTCATCAATCACACTGTGAGTGAAGACATGTTTTGTTGTATCTAGGTTCGCTCTCCTACCTAATAATTTAAAATTGTTTCCTTTTTTAGATGTGTCTTCGGCTTGTTTGAATAACTTATCTAGGTTAATGTTACTGAATAATTTTAGAATTTTAAAACACTATCAATTGGCCTCTCATCCTTCGTTTGTTAAGTGAATATAGATCAAGTTATTTTAGTCTTTCATCATATGATTTATTTTTTAATGAAGGGATTAGTTTAGTGGATCGCCTTTGCACAGATTCCAATTTTGTAACATCCTTTATGAGAGAGAGAGAGAGAGAGAGAGAAAGAGAGAGAGAGAGAGAGAGAGAGAGAGAGAAAAAAAAAGAGAGAGAGTTCGAATATAATTTCCCTTGTGTTCTCTGAAAAGGAAATTACTGTCGAGTATTAACAGAAGGATTTGAATAACGTCTCTCTCTCTCTCTCTCTCTCTCTCTCTCTCTCTCAGGTTGATGTTGATGCATGATGCGGTAGGCTCCCTTTATAGGTAAAATTCAGCACTGCCACGGACAATTTGTGCTACATACATACACAATTTTGCTATTTAGATGACATGCTTGTTACATGTATATTATTTGTTTCAAACTTGACTTGTGTTAGTCTTCTTTAACCTCTTCTGTACCGGTGACGTATTTTGCATTATATTCTGGCAACTATTAGACGATCTTATTCAGCTTAGGAAGGATGTCTACCCATTAAAAGGCTACAAACTATCTCGCTTAACCCCTTTTTACAACCACAGATCCTTCTCAAGCTGCACAAAATCGTCTAGATATAGCTAGAAGAAAATGAAAAAGACACTGCGGTACAGAAGGGGTTAATATATTAGTAGATAGCTTCACCTACCACCAGAAGTCATCTTATACACGGCACAACCACCCATGTACAGTCGGCCAAATAGGTGATGTCGCGGTACCAAGTATATTTCGAACAATAATTGGTATCAGCACTTTCTAAGCATTAATTGATCGTTTCGAGTGAGATATGCTAACATGTTTCTATCTTTACACATCCTACTCAACATCTGACAGACATTAATACACCACACAGCGAGCAAAACGTAATGACAGCGGCGACACGACTTATCTGGCCAACCGTACTGCACATGGAGCAATTGTTTTTACTATATCCCGTTCAATATAGGTAGGCCAAAAATCCTGACCACTAACCTCTATAACTCAAACACGACTGGAGTAATCTAGAGATCCTATAGCAATAATATAGAGGCCCTTACTATAGAATCTCTAGAGTAATCAAGCTAACATTTCTACCAGTTTGTACAGTATATGCATGAATGTATGTATGAAGGGTCAGCCAGGGAATCGGTGTGGAAATATACAGCCCATTTGCTCTAGCCCTTTTTTAATTACAGGGGTTAGGAGTCGTGATATCACACCTACTTATAATGAATGGACTATACATGACCAGTCGGGCTAATAAGTGATCAGGTGAAGGTATTGAGGGATAAGCCTTTACAACGGCACCTCGTAGCTACTTTCTACTTTTCCTATTTTTTCTGAAGAGTGTAGAGAGGGGAGAATGGGTGTTGGAGAGAGAGGAAGCTGTTGGAGTGGCTTTGTTATGTGTGTTTAGTCTGTATACGTCGTCAGGATGTCCCCCGACTGGGTGCGAGCATGTGATGTCTTGGCACCAATTATGTGTTGATCAATAATTGGTGTCAGCAATATTTACACATGATTTCTTCTTTTTGAGTGAGATATACCAACATGTTCCTACACTTAACCACCCTATTCAACATCTGACAGATATTAATACAACACAGAACAAGCCAAGCGTAATGATAGCCGAGACATGACTTATTAGCGCCACCATACATCATCTTTGAAACACTACCCCCCTATACCCACCAACCCACACCACACCCACGCGTACGCGCATACAAAGGTGTATTTATATTGGCTTATTGGCTTAATCATAATTATGGCTTGGATGAATGTGGGAGGTTATCCTGGCGTCACACGACCAACATTATCAGTGATGTTTGTTGAGTCCAGAATCTGTTACATGTTATCATATTACTAGGATGAATGTGTGTTGAGTCCAGAATCTGTTACATGTTATCATATTACTAGGATGAATGTGTGTTGAGTCCAGAATCTGCTACACGTTATCATATTACTAGGATGAATGTGTGTTGAGTCCAGAATCTGCTACACGTTATTTGATTACTAGGATGAATGTGTGTTGCTTCTTCTTATTAACCCTTTCATTACCGGGGATATATTATGTGGTTATATTTCAGCTACATATAGACAATTTTATGAAGCTTAGGAAAGATATGTGATAGAGTAGAAGGATTAATCGAGATAGTCTGTAGCCTTTTGATTGGTAGGCGTCCTTCTTAAGCTGAATAAAATAGTCTAATTGTTGCCAGACTATAATGAATAGAACGTCGCCGGTACTGAACGGGTTAAATAGAACATTACGAAATTAGATGCTCTAAGATACAGCCATAATGAGAGCGAAAATTGTCAGATATAAAACTACTGTTTATTAAAATGGCAGGGAGTGTGTTGATTAATGGACACTTTGATCTTTAGTCAGAGAGAATGTAATTAAAACTATTTATAATACCTTTAGAATCATATAAATCCTTCCTACTTTGAACAAAATATTTTAATGGTGTATTTGAATTGTTCAATAAGATGTGTACCACCTTTCACTACAGGTAATTGTAGAGTTGTCTGTGCAAACGACAATAAAGTTTTCAAGATTATTTTGTCATTCACTTAAGGGGAAGTATTTGTACCCCCTTCTCCTTCATGTTTAGCCCCATTAGTCTTCAAATTATAAAACTTTCTCCCATTTCTTTGTTAATTTTTTTTTTTTTTTTTTTTTTTTCTATATTCCAACTTACTTCCTCTCGGGCATAGGCTGAGAGCCTTAACATTCACCGCTTTACAATGAACAGTGAAGCCCGTGAGGTCTTGTTCCAGTCTAGGGAGTGAGATATGTGAAGCACGTAGAGTACAACGAGCACCTGCCATCTTGCCTTCACATGAGGCACGGTGCTCACTCATGGCCCGAAACGACCCCATCTCTGAAGCCACCTCGGTCCCGTGCTTCACTGTCGCACCCCATACACTCGGACTCTCACACTTACACACACACAACGCCACCTGTTGAGCAGATAACTCACCAGGCATTGCACCCCTATAGCATATTTTGAATATGGGAATATTCATGCAGTGCTATTTAATCAGGGAACAATGAGGGTATTTTATTGACGTTTCGGTGGGCTTGTGGTAATGCACTGATACCAGGTACAGCACAAGTTCCATCCCAATAATATCTTCCCATTGATACATCGAGATTTGAACCCGGGACCTTTGGATTACCAGGCCAGTGGCAAGACCACTCCACCACACCTTTCATGCCATTTAGGTGTCGATGTTTTCCTGGCGAGTGATAGCGAACCTGTAATTTAGGAAGAAGGCCGGAACATTTTCCTACCGAAAAATTTACAAATCTAACTCGAAGTTTTTTTGGAGGGATGTATTTAATTAAGCTTGATTGATGTCTATGGAGCAAACTAACAAAAAATATACAGTATATATACCGGTAATACTAAAAAATAAATACATAAATAAAATAACGTCCCTTGAAAAGCACGATTGAAAACACGTTCGAAATCGAAAAGAAAGAAAACTACTCCACTAAATCCAAGACATGACTTTACTCTCCAAGTTAACCCTATCTTTTCCGTTTTTTTTCGTTTTTTTTTTCTTTTTTTACTTCCCGTTTCGCTTTACTAGTTTGGAGATTTACCTATATTTCACACCATTAGATTGGCGATAATTAGACGCTTCACTCATAAGATTGGCGATAATAAGATGCTTCACCCCATTCAGGTGTCTATTTTTTTACTGGGCGAGTGATAGCGAGCCTGTGAATGTACAAATATGCAATGTACAAACTTAGCTTGAAGGGGCTTTGAGTAGGCATTTATTAAATTACTTTAAAGGAAGTATAGGAATTAAGACGTTTATGTTAGCCTAGGGGGTAAACTATCAATGCAATAATAATGAATTAAAATATCATAACAAACCACAAGACTTTAAACCAGATACTGTCAACAAGAAAAATAATCTATTCCGTGACACACCTTGCCGAGTTTTGACTTTGAAACTTTTGTTCGGGGTTTCATTTGTTCTTTCTGTAATATAAAGATAAATACGTCGGTGGAGGTGGAGGTGGTACGTAATGATTAGTGTTCGGAATTTCGGTGTGAGTATCCTAGGTTCGAGTCCTTGGAGTACCACATGCATTCATTACTTTTATGGATTTCATTAGTTAGGGTTATTTGTTTATTAATTGGTCAGTTGGTGAAAACAAATATATATATATATATACTTTCGATAACATGTGATTCAATAGCCAGTATGTAAGCTACAGATGGCGTTATTGGCCGCTCGTTACCGCTATAGCTTCCCGAAAGTATCATGTTTAGTTCCATTAAGGGGAGATTTCCACTTGAGGGACTTTTTTCTTGACCCCTTTCTCCCTCATGTCTAGCCCCATTGCTTTTGAGATTTTAAGACGTTTGCCCCATTAGTTTGGTGATTTTAAGAATTTTCGCCCCATTTTGTCAATTTTAAGACCTTTCCTGCCATTTAGGTGTCGATTTTATCCTGGCGAGCGATAGCGAGCCTGTAATTTAAGAGTAGCCGGCCTTTGGCCTGGACATTTTTCTACCGAAAAATGTACAAATTTATCTTGAAAGGGGGTCAAGGGGTGAAATTTTAAGATTGCTGGAGGAGTAGGAAACAAACTAAAACCCTCCCCTTAAGTTTGACATATTAACACATTGATTCCATTAGTGTTACGGTTTTAAGACCTTTTGCCCTATTTATTTGTCAATATATAAACCTTTCGTGCCTTTTAGGTGTCGATTATATCCTGGCGAGCCCTAGCGAGCATCTAAATCTAGGAGGAACCGGTCTTCGGCCGGGACATTTTTCTACCGAAAAATGTACAAATATATCTTGAAGGGGGGGTCTAGGGGGTATTTTTTTAAAGCTTGATGAACGTCTAGCGAGGGAACTATAAAATAAATATATAAATAACAAAATATACCCAATAATAACAACGACCCCCTTATTTGCGTGATTGTGTGGTCGGTGTAAGGGAGGTACAGCTTGATCCAGGGTATATATAGATCCGGCCTGGGCTGAATGAAGTGTGTCAGGTGCAGGTGTCAGAGGCTTTGTTTATTGTGGATTTTTTTAGTTTTTCTCTCAATCTCTCTCTCGCTCTCGCTCTCTCTCTCTCTTTCTCTTTCTATCTCTCTCTCTCTCTCTCTCTCTCTCTCTCTCTCTCTCTCTCTCTTTCTCTCTCTCGCTCTCTCTCTCTCTCTCTCTTGCTCTGTGAATAGTCGGAGACATGGCAGATACCTCTAAATTTAGAAAAGTGCAAGGTAATGCATATCGGCCAAGCAAACGCCAAGTCAGGCTATTCGCTACTGGGAATGCCTCTGGAAGTAACTGACTTGGAAATGGGTTTGGGTGTTCTGATTAGCAGTGACCTTATGTTTTCCAAAAAGTGCATTGAAGTAGAGAAGAAAGATCAGTAATTGTTGGGGGTATATTAAGAGGCAATTTAAGTATAGAAATAAGGAAATAGTCCTCACACTTTACAACCTCTGATACAGCCTCTCCTGGAGTATGCTGTTCAATTCTGGTCACCAGCACTCAGGAAAGGTATAGAGCGATTGCAAGAGTACAAGCTAGGGCTACGAAGCTTATTCCATCGATTAAAAGACTGAACTATGAGGACCAGTTGAGAGCTCTGATCTCTTTCCGTTGAAGACATGCAGACTATAAGGTCAGCTCATTGAAGTTTTTAAAATACTTAATGGGTTTGACAATGTGGATTATAGACAAATGTTTAGCCTCAATATGAAAACAGCATGCAACCATGGCTGGAAGTTGGAATTGAAAAGATTCAGCACTAGTATGTGTGGAATCATTTTCACATAATTATAAGATCCATTCTACCTAGAACAATTATCCCTCAGAAGTTGTTATTCAGTAGAGTAGTTCAAGAAAAGAGTAGATAGTATTTTGCACACTGTAATGATTGTAGTCCACTAAACAATCTCCCTCCTTCCACTTCCACTATCTCCCCGGAATAGACCGCAAGGACTCTTGAGATACTAACTACTCCGTGTAACTCTCTCTTTCTCCCCTTTACTTAGTCTGACATTGGTTTCAGTTTGCAGTACTTTGTTGACAGGCGAAAAAATTGAAAACACTAGCAAACTGTAAAATTGTTTCTAATACCAATGCTAATTAACTTTAATATGTTAATTCCGAGAAAATCTATAAGGCTAATTAACAGAAGGAGAGAGAGAGAGAGAGAGAGAGAGAGAGAGAGAGAGAGAGAGAGAGAGAGAGAGAGAGAGAGAGAGAGAGAGAAGGTGGGGTGTTAGTATCTCAAAGACATTGCAGTCCATTCCGAGGAAACCCGTGTTGTGGTTTATTTGTTATGCTTTGTTTTATGTGTATGCAGGAGAAAAATGGCAGGTTGCATGTAACGAGTGTCTCCCCCAGAGTCAAAAGAGTGTCAGAGAGACAAATTCAAGGGACTTTGTGGTCAAAATGCCGATTAAGTCATAGGATAAAGGAAAGATTAATTGAGGGAGATAGTTCCAGAGTTCACTAGTTGAGTAGAAGAAAGACTGAGAACATTTGTTAGAAAGAATACATTGGATAGTGCACTACACTCAATGACAGAGAAAGAAAGAAAGAAAGAAAGAAAGAAAGACAGAAGGAAAGAAAAAAAGACAAAATAAAGAAAGAAAAAGAAAACAAGAAAAGAAAAAAAGCAAGAAAGAAAAAAAAAAAAAACACAGAAAGAAAGAAAGTCCGAATCAAAGAGCGAGCCTGTGACCGTCTTAGCTAGAATCCAAATAAAGTGCAACCCGAGAGCCGGACTAATGATCACGTTAATAGCGGCACCCGAGAGATACGACGTATAACACCGAACTTTACGACGGCTCATAACCTAGGTGTTCATTGGGGGAGGGAGAGAGAGAGAGAGAGAGAGAGAGAGAGAGAGAGAGAGAGAGAGAGAGAGAGAGAGAGAGAGAGAGAGAGATAGAGATATATGGGGTGACCTACAGAACATTTTAATGTGTGTGTGTAGATGTGGTGTGTGTATGTGTGTATGTGAACGTGTATGAGAGAGAGAGAGAGAGAGAGAGTGAGAAAGAGAGAGATAGTTAACTTGTGTAATTGTGTGTAGGCTACCTATAAGACTACCTGTGGCATGTGTGAATGTAAGTGCGGATTGTGTGTGTGTGTGAGAGAGAGAGAGAGAGAGAGAGAGAGAGAGAGAGAAGGGGGGGGGGTTGAGAGAGCACCACTTAACCACTTGCCTGTAATTAAAGGGATCCAAAGATCTCCCTTGTAGATAAATGTGTACATTTTTCAGCACAAACATTTCGGGCCGAATGCCAATTCCTCTTACATTACAGGCTCGCTATCGCTCGCCAGGAAAAAATCGACACCTAAATTGCACGAAAGGTCTTAAAATTGACAAAGAAATGGCACGAAAAGTCTTAAGATTGCCAGACTAGTAAGCCGAACATATTAAAATCTGAAAACTAATGGGGCTAAACATGAGGGTGAAAAACCAACCATCTCCCCTTAAGTATTGATAACTACTGAAATCAAACTAAATATTTACATTTTTAATTTACTTAATTAATGGTACTAATTTTATTGTATTATTGCATTTTTGCTTGGGTTGAAATATATATTTATATGATTAACTTGAAACACTTACTGTCTCTGTTTACATCAGCCAAATATATATTGTTGATTCCAAAGTAAAGCAAACTCTCCATGACATTGAGTTATTGTCGTGTTCCTAGAAATACATATGGGACACGTATTATATTTCAAAGCATTAAACAATACTGGAAAACATGAAATACATATTATTTTTCCTGGTATTTCAACGAATTCAAAGTGATTATACTTGGAGGTTAATAGCTAGATATTTAGCTGTCCATTAAACAAATTACATCGGAAATACAACACCTATAATAAAATACTTCGATCATTTAGAACCTTTTGTATTCACAGCTAAATTTACATTTTATGCAAATATATTCAAAGTTGGTTAACAGTGAAGGAAACAGTCTGTGTGGCTGAGTGGCATCACGCACGCCTCGTGTACATGAAATCGGAGGTTCGATTTTTCTTGGGTGCCCTAAAATGTTTATTGGCTAGAGAGCACTACAATGGCATAAATTTGAGGTGTGATAGAACAATGTTGCATGTACATAATTGTATGCTAGAACCTGTTCGCCATGGGGCGATCTTATTACACTGGTTACAGACTATACTCACATCCACAGCCATTCCAATAGTATGGTTGGGCAAGCAATCCTCCTTCAAAAACAGATTAGAGAATCGAACGAATTACCTCCGAATATGGGGCGATTTATACGTGGCCACACCGTCGGGAATCAAAGCGTCTGGTAGTAGGTATATTGATGGATAGAAAAGATATTATCCACCAGGCGGTTGTTTATGCAATGTTATTTCCAGAAAATCAAGCGCTGCTGTCTTCTTTCCTATTTGAATGTTGATAACAAACGTGTCAACTTGTTGGGAAAAATTAGAATGCTTACCCTAATACTAATGTAGATACCTTTGTTTTTAGTGCCTGACGCCGTGATCCCCACGATCCCCATGGCCACGAACGAACCACCCCGATGCACCTCTGTCCCCAGTCAGTCGACGCCCCTCCTACCAACCAGCGCCTCCTTCATCCATATACTTCCTCACTCCATCCTTCCACCTCTCTTTCGGTCTACCTCTCCTTCTCTGTCCTTCCACCTCGCTCTCCTACACCTTCTTAGTCATTCTCTCACTTCCCATACGTTCCATATGGCCGAACCATCTCAAGGTGTTCTTTTTCACACTTTCCTCACATCTACCACCAAACCACTACTCCTTTTTACCTCCTCATGTGTCTGTCTATCCCTCCATGTAACTCCGCACGCACTTCTCAAGTAACTCATTTCCACGCCTCTCACTCTTGGTCTGAGTCTCTTCTCAAACGTCCATGCTTCGCTTCCGTAAGTCAGTGTTGGGATTACCACACTGTCATGTAAGGACTTCTTCGATCACTTCCATACTGACCACCCTATTTCTTGTTACTGCTTTCAGCATTCCTACAACCCTCTTCCCCTGTTACACCCTCTCCCGCACTTCTTCATCCATACAATATACATATTGTCAATCTTATATTCGTTTTTGCAACAAATTTCGACATCCCATAGATTTAATACACGTTTCTCATTGATTCTCATGATGATTTAACTATATATAGACATTACATTTACAAAAATGTTTATTCAAAAATGCCATATTCAAACGAGTAGAGTTAATAATGAGAATCACACAATCACGATTATCAACTCTCTGGATTGTCTAAATTGATGTCGAAAGACTAAATTTGGATTGACTAATGGTATGTTTATAACCATAATCTTACTATTTTCTTATACATCTATATTTGTATTTTGTTTTCGATTAGTGTGAACGTAGTACCATTAGTAGATTAGCTTAAGAAAGTATTTAGTTTATCACAGAAGCAGAAAGTGAGTAGTACTGTACATCTGATTCACCTCAGACCTACTGCTCATACAAGGAACAGCACACCAATGTGTAAGTAAGAAATATTTTAGCCTTTGCAGTTGTTAGAATAGATACTTTATTTTTAAAGTGTTACGTTTTACTGTGCCACACTAATGCGTATATAATAATAAGAAATCCTTTGAATGGGAAAAATTAATATATACAGTATATACAGTATATACTGTATATATATATATATATATATATATATATATATATATATATATATATATATTGTGAGAGGAGGCAGACGGCAGTAAGGAGGTAGCAGAGAGAGAGGCGATCCGAGTTTAATCTACCCCAATAGGAACGGTGTCGAGTAACACAAACAACGAGCCTGGGAACCTCCACCCACCTGCCCACGAGGACATGGAGCCGTGGGAAAGTCCAGCTCCACGACAACAGGAGGCCTTTATCTGATATTTCGTGTGACTCCGTTATAAGTCTAGTGTGACTCCATTTTCTTGCCGAAAGTTAGGGCTTAGGGAAGAGATGTATGTGGGGAGGGAAGAGTGGTAAGTTAGTGTGTGCCCGAGCGTTCCACTGGACGGGTGGAGAAGTGCTCCCCTCCAGTCTGGTCTGGGTACACCCCTGGGCATGCGTGACAGGCTGTCTCCTAGTTTGTGAGTTAGTACAAAGTAAGTGAGTGTTCTGTTTTGTCCTTTGAAGGGGAGATGAGACAGCATAGGTGCGTTATTGCGTATGTGTAATGAGCCCTAGTGTTGTGAGGGGCTCTGTGTGCTTTGGTGTGTTGTGTATTGTGTAACGAACACTGATTCGTGTTCTTGAGTGCACACGCCGTCCGAGCGTTATCTGGCGATTATTATCTGAGCACGGCAGCTTGTCAATCAATGTTAATTAAATGTCTGTGAGGTTGTGTTTGTGTGTCGCTCCGTGGTGATATTATATGGTATCATATGTCGGTCTGTAATTGAGTGTGATTCAGTTTACTTTCAGTGTACTAAGAATAATTCGCAGTTTATATTCAGTGTGCTAAGTGTTGATTAACCATTGTCTTCAAATGTTCTTTTTGTGTAGTGTTCATTCCTTGTAACGAGTGCATTTACTCGAAGCCTTCACTCGGTGCTTAGTCAACTATTATTCTTTGCCTTGATTAACTGAATTATTGTGCTTATCAACCTGTTCGGTTTCCCTAGTTAATAGTAATATAATTAATACGAAAAGTAGTGGTGTTTGATATCATCCTTCTCCATTATTTATCATAATAACCCTTCTTGCCTTCTGATCGCAACTGCATGTCGTTGTTGCCAGTGTTTGAATTTTAATCTCTTGAGTTCAGCACTGTAGGACCGTAACAAGAATTTGGCGACCTTGCCAGGATCTAGCAAACTTGTATCCGCACTAGGGACTTGTCTTTTTGTTCACGACTGTTCACCGGGACTCGAACTTAAGTACTTTTAAAATCTTTGTCTTTTCTTTACACTGAATCACAACTCAGACGATTTGTTGGTGTACTGTATTGCTACTCATCTCTCGTTTCTGGTACATGAATTCGATTTTGTTTTTGCTTTAATCGGATCAATTAAAACAGGCCAAGATGTTTCTTATAAGCGATGAGGATGTAGAAAGATTTCTTCGCTCAGATCCCACTTATGAAAATGTCTCTAGTCTTGCTAGGCAGGAGCTTAAATTAGTGGCGGACAAGTTGGATATTGATAACGTAGTCGCTGACACTAAGGCGGAGTTATTGGAGTGGGTGTTAGAGAGATTGGGGCTAGTTTCCGCCACCAGGGATGGGTTAGTTGCAGATGCGGTGCAGACTGTGACAGACACACAACAATCACAGTCGGTACAGAACACAAACGACCCGATAGAGTTGCTCAGAATGCAACTGGAGTTGGCTAAACTTCAAGTAGAACAGGAAACACAACAGACAGAATGGGCAAGACTCCAAATAGAAATAGAACAGGAAACACAACAGACAGAATGGGTGAGACTCCAAATGGAACAGGAAAAACAACACACAGAACAGGCGAGGCTGAAATTGGAGGAGAGGAAACTCGAGTGTGTTAACGGGACTAACGGGACTCGGCACGAGCAGCAGGGCGGCAAGGGTGTTTGATGTCACTAAGCACGTTCACATGGTGCCGACATTTAGCGAGGCAGATCCAACGGGGTATTTTTTGGCTTTTGAGAAAGTCGCGAGTAACATGGACTGGCCTAGGGATAAATGGGCTCTCTTGTTGCAAAGTGGGTTAACGGGAAAGGCTCTTGCTGCCTACACTGCTCTTTCCTTGGCTCAAAGTGGCGATTATGTGACTGTAAAGGAGACCATTCTACGTGCCTACGAATTAGTGCCTGAAGCTTACCGTTTGCGGTTTAGGAATCACTATAAACCTGGTCATTTGACGCATGTGGAGTTCATGTATGAGAAGAAAAAGGAACTAAACAGGTGGCTGCGTTCTCGGGATATTAAAGGTAACTATGAGAACATTTTTGAGCTCTTTCTTTTGGAGGATTTCTGTAGAACAATACACAGAGACGTAGCTTCACATATCCTAGAGAAAGGTACCCTGAATCCCGAGAAGGCTGCCACCCTCGCTGACGAATATGTCCTAACGCGCAAAATAGGTCCAGACAGTGGAGCTGCATGCAGCAGTAGAGGAAGCAATTACTACCGCCACCCTGAGTCACCAAGGTCACCGACCACTGACAGTGTTACCAACCAGGCGCCGGAAATTCCACCTCAAAAATGGAATGAAAAGCCATGGCAGCACACTGCTTCTACCACTGTCGGAAGTAAGAGGAAAGAAAGGAGAGAGGTGGCGTGTTCCTACTGTGATAAAGCTGGTCACGTGGAACGTGATTGTTTCCTTAAACAGAGGCGCAAGGGCATGGGGGAGAGGCCTCTGGCAGATAACAGTAAAGCTGAGTACATGAGAGACTTTAAATCCGTAGCTCTGATGTCCATCCTGGGAAAAGTCTGTGTGAATGGGGAAGAGGAGGAGAAGGAGAACAGAACGAGGGATGATGCGTTTGCTGCCTTTGTGTCATATGGATCTGTTCGTAAGAATTATGAAGTTAAGCCTGTGAAAATATTGAGAGATACAGGTGCAGCAGAAACGCTCATGAGAACGAAGGTGCTGGAGAAATGTGTGCATGAGGGTAAAGGCATCCTCATTCATGGTGTGGGGGGCAATATGTCTGTACCCCTCGTGACTGTTGAGCTGAGAAGTGAGCTCGTGAATGGAATGGTGACGGTAGGACTGATGAATGAATTGCCAGTGCCTGGAATTGACCTTGTGTTAGGAAATGATTTAGCGGGGAGGAAGGTGAATAATTCTCCCATAATTGTTTCCAGGTCTACTGATAGTGCTGCAACGGGAGAGCTGAAGAAGGTACCAGCTGCAATTCCTGTATGTACTGTATTCCTGTATTTCTGTATGTACTGTACTGTTCGGGCCCATGTCTCATAAAAATAATGGGATGAATGTGGCAATGGCGAAAGAGAGTGGTGTTGCAAGGATGCAAAGTGTGTTTGAGGGCCCTGATGAGGTGGGGTTAGATCAATTATTCTCGCTAAATGATGGTGTGAGAGAGAATGGTGGTGTCACAGGTGACGAGAACATGCCTGATGTGGGCCCATTTACTAATCACGTGGCTACGAGAGTGAAGGAGGCTTCAGGAAATGGTTCGATGTATGGTGTAATCAATGAATTGCCTATGAACAAAAATGATCCCCCTAATTGTATAGCAGAGGAAATGTTGGGGAGTGTCCCCCGGAATGCTTCAAGCCGGACAATGGTGATGGAACGTGACGTGGGCGTGGCGGATGTGGAGCCTGTCAAGCTGCGGCCGTGCCAAGTCAACCCCGAGAGAGCCAAGGTGACGCGCCAGGATGTCGACGACGAGTTGCAACGAGACATCAGAGAGACACGCCAGAGTGAATGGTCCTTCACTGTCACTCTCATAGATAAGCCAGGTGGGTCAGCAGGGTTTTGCATTGATGTTAAGAAAGTCAATGAGATCACCAAGAGTGACAATTACCATTTGCCTAGAATTGAGGAATGTATTGGGCATGTGGGTTGTGCCAAGTTCAAACTGGTTGTGGATGTAAGAGATTTGGGGACAGGTGCAGTCTTGTTGCTAGGTGATGATCATAAAGTAAAGCATCCTGTGTCTGGTAACAGCAAGAATATTAACTTTGTTCATAATGCTTGCGAGGTGGAGTTTTTTCTTGCATGAGTACCACCTCAGTATCATTCATATTCCAGGGAAATGTAATGTCATTGCTGACCACCTGTCCCGCTTATATAAAATGTTTGTGAATGCTTAAATTTGTTGCCACAAATTTATTTTTAAGGGGGAGGGTGTGAGAGGAGGCAGACGGCAGTAAGGAGGTAGCAGAGAGAGAGGCGATCCGAGTTTAATCTACCCCTATAGCAGCGGTGTCGAGTAACGCTGAGTAAGTCGAGTAACGCTGGGAACCTCCACCACCTGCCCACGTGGACATGGAGCCATGGGAAAGTCCAGCTCCACGACAACAGGAGGCCTTTATCTGATATTTCGTGTGACTCCGTTATAAGTCTAGTGTGACTCCATTTTCTTGCCGAAAGTTAGGGCTTAGGGAAGAGATGTATGTGGGGAGGGAAGAGTGATAAGTTAGTGTGTGCCCGAGCGTTCCACTGGACGGGTGGAGAAGTTCTCCCCTCCAGTCTGGTCTGGGTTCACCCCTGGGCATGCGTGACAGGCTGTCTCCTAGTTTGTGAGTTAGTACAAAGTAAGTGAGTGTTCTGTTTTGTCCTTTGAAGGGGAGATGAGACAGCATAGGTGCGTTATTGCGTATGTGTAACAAGCCCTAGTGTTGTGAGGGGCTCTGTGTGCTTTGGTGTGTTGTGTATTGTGTAGCGAACACTGATTCGTGTTCTTGAGTGCACACGTCGTCCGAGCGTTATCTGGCGATAATTATCTGAGCACGGCAGCTTGTCAATCAATGTTAATTAAATGTCCGTGAGGTTGCGTTTGTGTGTCGCTCCGTGGTGATATTATATGGTATCATATGTCGGTCTGTAATTGAGTGTGATTCAGTTTACTTTCAGTGTACTAAGAATAATTCGCAGTTTATATTCTGTGTGCTAAGTGTTGATTAACCGTTGTCTTCAAATGTTCTTTTTGTGTAGTGTTCATTCCTTGTAACGAGTGCATTTACTCGAAGCCTTCACTCGGTGCTTAGTCAACTATTATTCTTTGCCTTGATTAACTGAATTATTGTGCTTATCATCCTGTTCGTTTTCCCTAGTTAATAGTAATATAATTAATACGAAAAGTAGTGGTGTTTGATATCATCCTTCTCCATTATTTATCATAATAACCCTTCTTGCCTTCTGATCGCAACTGCATGTCGTTGTTGCCAGTGTTTGAATTTTAATCTCTTGGGTTCAGCATTGTAGGCCGTAACAATATATATATATATATATGTATATATATATATACTGTATATATACAGTATATATATTTTTAAATTATAAAACATATTTACGAATTTCGCATTAGTAATCTTTTTACATAAACGACTAATCATTCAGTAGCATAAATATATGTATATATAGCATAATTATGTATAATCGAACAAACCTATAACAACTTCCTCTGTAATAATACAATCGCCTGCACAAACAGCTGGTATAGCACTCTATGACGAACTTGAGACAATTAACTTCAAACTAAACAGCCGTGGACAGGAATTTCAATTCAATTTTAGAAGGAAGAAATATGATACGCTAATGAAGTCTTATTAAAATGCCGCTGCGTTTCATTGGTTAAGGGAGCCCACCTCGCTTTTTTTCTCTTTCTCTCCCTCTCTCTTTGGCTTGTATCCATTCGGCCCTATTCAGCCTACTGTTTTAAGACGTTTACCCCATCCAGGTGTCAATATTTTCTTGGCGAGCGGTAGCGAGCCAGCATATACAGTATATATAGGCCCTATATTTTTGTTTTGACAGCAAACTAAATGAGTATATTTTTCTATCGAAGAATGTCTCCGGGGAAGCCGGATTTCTCCATATAATACTGACTCGCTATCGCTCGCCAGGAAGAAATCGACACCTGGATGGGGATAAACGTCTTAAAACAGATGACTGAATGGGGCCGAATGGATACAAGCCAGGGAGAAGAGAAAAGGAGAGAAAGATAAAAAAAAAAGCCGGTCACCCCTCTTAACGCTCACGGTTTCGTTAATATCATGAATAGGTGTTCAAGTATTTTTGACCACGACTGTGCTTTATCAGAGTAATGGCCGATAACTAATTATCTGGAAGGCTAGCTGGGATAAAAATAATGTGCGCGTAGTTAACTAATTACTTGTATTAGGAAAATAATAAATGAACGAATTAAATTGAGATGCCATCATTAAAATAATTACTTTATGAGCGAGTCGCATTTAGAATCCTTTTAATTGTCTTTATGATTTAATATGTGGCAAAGGCAGCGTGTACTATTCCATCATACCATTGTTACTTCAGCTGGTGTCACACGAAAACCATTTCCTGCAACTTGCTTGTAACTGTTCTGATCTAGTAAATTACATGTTAATGGTGCATACGATATCAGCTTCCTAAATTTAGGGGGGGGGTTCCTTATTTTATATTATTATATAGTTTAATACTTAGTTTGGTCTCTAGACATCTATCAAGCTTAAAAACCCTCCCCAAGACCCCGTTCGTGATATATTTGTATATTTATCAATAGAAAAATTTCCCAGCCGAAGGCCGGTTCCAACTAAATTACAGGCTCGCTATCCTCTCTTACTATCATTATACCACAAACAGAGAACATGCTAGTCTCTCTTCCCATAATTACACAATTATAATGGCAGCCAAAATACAACCAACCTCGGATTCCCCAAGGGGGTGGGGGGGGCATAAATGCCCCCATCAGTTTGACCCCTGATGCAGACTCCTCTAAGTGTCCTGGACCTCTACTTTCCACTATCAATTTCAGTAACATTCGCAGCCTTACTTCTAACTTCCTGTCTGTAGAACACCATCTCTCTTCTACCAAACCGGATTTACTTTTCCTCACCGAAGCCCAGTTTCCGAAGACAACAGACAGCAAACCCTTCTCTGTATCTTCCTTCTATCACTTTAGTCCAGTAGCCAGCAATGGTAATTCCTATGCTAACCCAGAAATGTTTGGTACTATAAGGTTTTATGATTGATTCGTGAAGATTGAAGCCTACTGAATCCAAATCCACCTCTTGCCGGAGTGGCAACTTTGGGGAAAATCTATAATTTGCATAAATCCAAGATGGTCGCTGATGCGTTAGTGTCAAACAATAAATCGTCAATATGTTTTGATAAAATCAAGCTAGAGGAATGAATTTGGTGTCTACACCTAGGTTTTCGTCTATAAAGAATGCATGGAAGTGCTTAAAGGTCTTTAGGATATTGCTAAGCAGCCCTAATCCAAGATAGGCACATTGTGTGTGTCTGAAATTTATCATATTTTTGAAAGAACTAAGTTAGACAAAATAACAGTGGTGTCTGCACATATGATTCTACATTTAGGACATATAATGGACATATTTTTTATTACTATCCTTTGTTTCAAGCATTAACCCCTCCGACCCCAGGGACGCACGTTATGCGTTGCCTATGTATATAACCCACAGTACCAGCAACACAACCTTAATGACCGCCTTAATTACTCTTGTCCTATGGCACCTAGAGGGTTCAGATTTGTATGGGAACTACTTTAGGATCCCACGGAACAATACCGATGGTTGGCAACCCCCCAAGTCCACCTGCGTGCGTGTGGGTGTGCGCGGGAGTGATAGGCCAGTATACCGCCTATGTCGAGCAGCATTCATGTTTGTGCACTTTGTCTGCCATACAGTGCAGAAAATAATTTCTGGCTTGTCTTCAGCAAATCTTCATGTGTAGCTGTCTCTTCTCCAAGAATGTTATATAACTGTGTGAAATATCCTTCTCGAAGTGTGCTGAGGGCAGTGAGTTTTCCTTTGTTGAAGGGATATGACACTGTGGCACACCCTGCATGCATTTCAAGGAGCTGGAAACACTTATCTTCAGCTTCCACACATAGAATACCAGAACAAAGACGTCTGTGTCGTCACTTAGGATGTGAATCACTGTGTTTCCTCCTCGTACAGTTTGAAGCATGTAACTGACCATCCAGAAATATGTCTCATCATGGTGGATCTGTCCCTCATCTTCTCCAACCATCAGAATATTCTCACCCAATGTACAAGTGCAAAGCGGACGCGGGCGTAGTCTTTTGTTGACTGTTTTTCATGATTAATTCACGGTTAGGAAGAGGAGACTTCAGTGTGAGCTTATAAATACTAATTCCAATAGTACCAGAACAGTGTGGTCGCTCATGGTCCCTATCTGATATGTTGCCATAGCGGTCAAAGGTCACCTTTGTTGCTATTCCTTTATACATCTGAAGTCTGATCCCCAAGCTGTGTAGAGACTGTACCTCCACAGGGCCAGACAATATGGTACAGCAGCTGACTGGCTTAAATGATCACCTCATCTAGGGGACAAGGGTCAGTTAATATGATCCCTAATTTGTTTTGGTTTTATTCCCTCTGCGAAGACCAAACTCCTCAATGATGGAAGAGGGCATTCCACGAGTACATACTCAAACACAGATGTAACGCTGATATTCCGGGTCAGCAGCCGACTAAACAGTGCCTCCATGTTCTAGACCATCTTCTCACCTACTTTGATCCCTTTTTTCATTGTTTCCATGGTCTTCATTCTTCCTGTAATGGAGCTGTGGAATCCATCGGGCAGGGATTTTGTGGAAGTCCTGTTTAATTTTCTCGCCAATAATCACAGCACCAGCAACATTAATGGCGTCATCTGTAACCTTCCTATTAATGATGTTGATGAGATCAGGCGAAGGATCAGTAAGGAAGGATCTATTTATGGAATTCCACCATGATGCGGTTACGATCATGTGTGTCAAGGGTCCTCCTCTTTGAGCCTGGTTAAGTAGGGACATATTTGGCACTTTGTTTCACTTCCATTGTATTCCTAATATATGAAAACCTAGGTGCAGACACCAAATGCATTCCTTTAGCTTGATTTTATCAACAAATATTGTCAATTTACTGCTTAAAACTATCACGTTGGTGGCCATCTTGGATTTATGCAAATTGCAGAAGTTCCCCAAAGTTGCCACTCCGGCAAGAGGTGGATTTGGATTAATGAGGCATAAATCTTCACGAATCCAGCAAAAAAACTTATAGTACCAACAATTTCTGGGTTCATGGGCTTGGCTACTGGACTACCTCCCTAGGTGCTCCAAGGCCCAAAGTCTCAGTGTGGTAGGAAATAAGGAGTATTCAATATCTCTTGGTCCATCTGTCAGCCTCACTGCAGAAGCCATTTTGTTGTTGAACGCAAAGAGTATTTAATATCTCTATCTTCTCTGTCAGCCTCCCTCCAGAAGTATCCGTGGTCCGTCTGTCAGAACCCCTTCTTAACGTAACTTTCACTCGATCAGCTGTCGTTAAAGTCAAACCCTCAACACCCTATCAGTAATTAATATTGTTATCTTATGAGTAGATTGTTACAAGCTAGTTCGACCACTCAGTCGCCTAACCACTTCCTACTCATAGATAACCAGCTCTGTCTTACCTTACATCATACTCGAGCCCAGCTAGATTAGCCCCCTTATATTCCAACCACACTCACGAGCATCATTCTTGATTATTGAATATATCAACCTTGTCTAACTCTGTGTACGCCGTGTATGTATATTATGTGTCTTATTTGTTGTTTCCTTGTACTTGTACAGGTAAAGAGAATAAAGTTGATACCTGATTACTTGCCAATTGTACGCTGATAATTCGGGTAACCTCTTAAAGGTAGGCCCAGTGTATATCAAATATCCCATAGTATTTCATGTCATGTTGGGACTGTCAAGTCCTATGATTCTACTAATACTAAATAATATTAAATGTGTCAAACCTGATTCGACTATTCACTGTGATACCTTTCCCTTAGCAATTAAAGACCGACAGACATACAGTACAGTTTATACAACCCTAACTCACCTTCATCTATAACAAGGGCTGATATCTTAATAATATAATACCAACCCACTAGAGGTCGGCCCAAATAGTGTTCAGGCAGATTACGAAGGATCTTTAGGACCCAAAGGGGTAAAAACGATCTCAATGAACCCTCCAACTCCGACAAGTTCTTCCTAAGCTGATTACAATTTCTTAAAGATAGCAATAACAGCGTCATCGTGTACTGAACTAAATATGTACACTGTAAAACGTCAAATGAATAACAAGGATAATAAAGGTGTCTATAATGATGTACTAATTTAAAGGAATAATTATTGTAAAAACCCATCTGATTCATTGATAGAGGAAAATATCAGTATAAAATGTTAATATACCCAATGATGTTCTGCACCTTTTTCATGGCTTTATTTATACCCATGATGTTTGGCAGTGTACAGTCACTCATACACATTCATGGACCTCACCTGTGTCTAATTATGTAGGTATATCTCTAAAACAAATTTATGAATATAATGTTCTATACATGAATTACAAAACCATATATAGGCCTACTATTTATTTGAGAGCAAGTTCCATCTAATAATAAATAAAGTTATATATTATAGCATAAGGAAAAACATAGGGGTCCACGAATGACTATAAGTGCCTCCACTAACAGCCCGGCTTTTCACAAACCTCCACACCCAGATATACACTCATTAATAGAGCATTATGTGCCAAGCCGTGGGTAATGACCAGCTTATGAGGGATGGCCGGCCGTATATATATGTTTGTTCGTTATATATAATTTTATAACTATTTTAGATTCCTCCCTAGACCTGCAGCAAGCTTAAATAACAACACCCCAAAACCATCCTTCAAGATAAATGTGTACATTTTTTGATAGTCTTAAACTACAGGCTCGCTATCGCTCGCCAAGAAAAAATCTACACCTAAATGACACGAACAGTCTTAATATTGACAAAGAAATTGGGCGAATGGTCTTAAAATGTCCATACTAATTAACCGAACGTCATAAAATGTTAACACTAAAGGGGCTAAACATGAGGAAGAAGTGTGACCAGACCTCCACACCCAGATCTACATACACTCATTAATAGGGCATTTTGTGTAGCAAGCCGTACAGGTAATGAGGAGCTTATAACACACGGGTTTTCCACAACACTATTATCACCATACCAGGCCTGGTTTGCTGGAAAATTATTGGTCTCCATATTTAGATGAGCTTTATGAACCCCTTCTGTACCGGCGACGTTTTTTGTCGTTTTGTTCTAGCTATATTTAGACGGTGTTGTGCAGTTTAAGAAGGGTCTGTGGTATCAAAAAGGGAAATGTTATATAGTTGGAAGCATGTTACTTGTTGTAGGCCTTTGAATACTGACTATTATCGTCTAATAGCAGCCAGAATAAAGTTAAGGGACGGCACCGGTACGGAAAGTGTTAACCCCTTCTGTACCGGCGACGTCTGTTTTCATTATATTCTAGTTATGTTTAAACGATTGTATTCATTTTAAAGAGGACCTCCAGCAATTAACAGCTTTCGAACTATCTCATTTAACAATATTTATTCCACAGATCCTTCTTAAACTGCTCAAAATCGTGTAGATATTGCTAGACAACAATACAAAATACGTCGCTGGTAGAGAAGGGGTTAAAGGGGAGATGGGCCGTTTTTCGGGTCCCACTTCTTTCTCATGTTTAGCCTCATTAGTTTTCAGATTATAAGACGTTCGGCCCATTAGTTTGGGATTCTATGAACTTTCGCCCAATTTCTTTGTCAATATTAAGACTGTTCGTGTTATTTAGGTGTCGATTTGTTCCTGGCGAGCAATAACGAGTCTGTAATTTAAGAGGAACCGGCCTTAGGCCAGGAAATGTTTCTATCGAAAAAATGTACACATTTATCTTGGGGGGTGTTTTTGTTAAGCTTGATAAAGGTCTCGGGAGGAAACAAATAAAATAACACAAATATACATACATGAGCAAATAAAAACGCCCGATCTCTCCTTAATACAAACACATCCTGTATAGTCATAAACACTATTACGAACCTTTGAGGGGGAGGTAGTTTTTTTTCTTCTCATGTTTAGTCCCATTAGCTTTGAGATTTTAAGACGTTTAGGTTAGGTTAGGTTATGGAAGGTTAGTTTAGTCCGATAATTCGTCAATCGATTGGACACAGAAAATTGAAATAGTATAACTGTGATTATCTTGAAATAGTATAACTGTGATTATCTTGAAATAGTATAACTGTGATTATCTTGAAATAGTATAACTGTGATTATCTTGAAATAGTATAACTGTGATTATCTTGAAATAGTATAACTGTGATTATCTTGAAATTATGATTTTTGCTGCAATGCATACTCACTTCATATTTAGCTTTATCAGATATTGAATTTTCACCATAAAATCACATGATGTCGTCATAAAATATTTGGCTTGTATGATATTCAGAAATTTACTTCATCTTTCTATTGGGCATTTGTATCACATTCAGATATACATTCCAATTACATCGCTTTTCCGTTGCCCACGTGCTCTCACCTGGCACAATATTAATTTATAACCCTACCCCTTGGGAAAAAATGTATGTTAATTGTCCTATTATATTTACTCCCCTTGGAAACATACAGTTCTTCCTTTGTTTTACACGCTTCTAGTTTCTTAACCCTTTCTGTACCGGCGACGTCCACTGTATTTTATTCCAGCTATACTGTATATATATGATTGTGTGCAATTCAAGAAATGGGTCACGTGAGATAGTTTGAAGCCTGTTAAGTGCTGGAAGCCATTGTTAAACTGAAGAATATCGTCTAATAGTCAAAATAAAGTTAAAAGGACGTCAACGGTACATACGGGGTTAATTTCTCTCTCTCTCTCTCTCTCTCTCTCTCTCTCTCTCTCTCTCTCTCTCTCTCTCTCTCTCTCTCTCTCTCTCTCTCTCTTCCTTCATTATATACTCTCTGCTCCTCTCTATTTTCTCCCCCCTCCCCTGAGAGTTGCTTCATCAAGACTTCTTTGGCCATCATAATATGTCTGGGATTCACTTTTGGGGACGGAGAAGACGTTTGGCCTTTTTACTCGGGCAGCGTCCCTATTAGGAGTAGTGATGCGTGGTATTATATATATATATATATTAGGACTAGAACCACAACCATATGCGTGTTTGAGACTTATTTGCACATTCTTGGACGCATTGCACACCCATCTTCCGGCTTAACATACGATTCAAATAAAAAAATAACATAGTATATTATATAATTATATATGTAATATATAATATGGGAGTATATTATTTGTTTTCTAACAGAACTAAACTACTATAAAAATATACAATTTAACATATAGTATTTATACATTTTACATTTCCATTAACAATATAAAGAGAACTACTGTTACTACACACGGTGTAGTATATAGAAATGGTGGTTATATAGAAAATAATGATCAATAGCAAGAATTTTGTTTTAAATAATTAATTTACACATTGTTTATCCCTAACTTGAAAGCTATTGGTTACTTGAGATGACTAAGGGGCACTTCACACAAACGGGAAAACTGTCGTGAAGGTGAAGGACCGACCACGATGGCATAAGTCGCTGTGGTTCGGGGGTGGATTAGGTTTAAAAGAATACAAACAACCCCGCAACAAAAGGTAATGAGACAGTAACGAGAGGGCATACGACGGTGTCATGACAGCATAACCACAATGAAGAGACAGGGTCATGATTGAGTATACCCCCGACAGACTGTGCCACGAGGACAGATGATGACGATTTGAATGTGTCACGAGTGTGTCATGTGTGTGTGTTAAGACAGTGACACGAGGGCTCCACGACGACATGTTGAATGGGGCATGTGACCCTCCTGGCATATAAAAAGGGAGCATAAACACCCCTGTCACGGCATTCACCACGCAACCACAGCACCACCGCTGACCACCAGGACTGCACCATTAACCGCCAAGAGCTGGAAGTGATTCAGGTGGCATTGGAGCTAGACCATGAGGCCATTGAGTTGGAGATGGCCCTGCACTGCACTGCCACGAACATCCTGAAGATGGCAAGGAAACGCAGGTACTGGTACCGCCTCCTCTGCCTCAAAGGTGGGTGGTGGTGCCATTCCCTTTTTGGCTGAGCTAATGTGGCGTCGGGTCATTGTGTGGCACAGTGGTGGATCTTGACGGAAGTGGTGGACAGTGAGGGAGAAGCACTAGTCTGTGATGTCCGGGACCTACCAGGGTTTATTAAAAAGGGCATTGGTGTGATGTGGCGTTGTCTCATTGGTGTTGTGGCGATGGCATCATGCAGTGCTGTCATGTTGCTTCGGCCGCGTGCCATTTGTTTTGCATCGTTGCCACGTCTCATTGATGATGCAGCACATTCGCATTACCATCGTTGCGCTATCGTTTTTCCATCATTACAATCATTACTTTGCCTCGTCGTATTCTTCAGGTACTGTTGCATTGTGTTACAATTCATTGTTTCGCCGTTGTAGCAACACACGACCATCGTAGCACCGTCGCAATACCAACTCGTTGCTGTCATTTGCTGTCATGGCAAAGATGCATTCATTCGCATGCAATGCCATGCTTGCAATGATGTCACGATTCATAGCGATGATGATGCGATTGCATTGTGACATAGAAGACGGTAATTTGAATGGAATGCGACGGTGCTGCAATGACAACGAGATGTTTTATGGCCAATGGACGTCACTTTAAAATTTGGGGGGATTTGAAGTTTTCTGGCCAGTAGACGACACGCACGGATGACGCTGCAATGCCGCTAGCCTCGCACTAGACCCCCCTCTGAGTGCCACAATTGCCTAAAAGGTTGTGCCACATTTGCTTAACCCCTATTGTACCAGAGGGTATTACTATAAATGTACCCTCCAGCCTCTAGTACCAGGCATTGTGGCCAAAATGGCTTCAGAGTCAAGAGAGAACACCCTCTCACCCCAAAAGTTGAAGGAGTACTGACTCCAAGCTGAGAAGTGTTGCCAATGTCTCAGAGCAGTGCATACAAGTCATGGTACCAGGTACCGCTCGATATGGGCAGTTACAAGGACTGCATATTACTGACGGACGTCCTCCGTCGCTGGTACTGACGAGTGACTTTTTTACTGACAGCAAATGTCCGTCGCTGGTACAGTAAGGGTTCATCAGGCGCTCACACAACGTCCGTCGCTGGTACAGTAAGGGTTCATCAGGCGCTCACACAACGTTTTTTGTAAATGTGTAAAGTACCCTTTACACAATATAGACACTTTTGATAGACACATTCTAAAATGTCTAAACAATTCTGAATATCTTATGTTTTACACTTTACCAACACAAATTTTGGGAGTTTACAACTTTTCTTAAACATTCCTTAGCATAAGAAAACACAATACAAAATTACAATAAATCCAAGAAAATCCAACGTAATCTTCATGTGAATTTGAATAATCATTAACAATCATAGAATAGAAGATCATAATTACTAAACAAATAAAATTATATGGCTATATTTGGGTGTTGAGGAACTAATGTTTAATGGGTCACTAACGTAAGCATACACCATTGATTCCAAACATATACTGATTACAAACAAAATATGGTTTACCAACTAAGATAATAAGTGTGTGTGTATTAGTGTGTGAGATAGTGAGAATGGAGGGAGGATATTAATTCAAAGCTTTCGTATCTCCCACTCCTCTCTCTAAAGGGAGTTGCATATAAAAGAGGCAAGCAGTAATTACGGACAGGAGATCAGGAATCAAGGAGAAGATGGAAGGACATCAGGGGGAGAAGATATTATTATGCATGTGTGGCCCCCTAACTCGTATTAATCGTATGCATTGGATGGATCTAACAGTCATATTCTTAGACATGTGGGGTGGGTGTCATCCAGCTCATAATTAACTAAGATATTGGAACTGAATGTTAATTAAGGAAAGAGAACTTGAAATATCCATATTTTTTAAAAGATATCAATTTATCTAGTCTATTTTGGTTCAGTAAGAAGTAGGGTTTCACGGTAGGAAGGTTTCAGAATATGGCTGTTAAAGCTGCAGTATACCTTTCGTGCCATCTAGGTGTCGATGTTTTCCTGGCGAGCGATAGCGAGCCTGTCATTTTAGAAGGAACCGGCCTTCGGCCGTGATATTTTTCTACCGAAAAAGTTACAAATTTATCTTGAAAGGGGATCTAGGGGGTGTTTTCTTAACCTTGAGGGAGGTCTAGCGAGGAAACTATAACATAAATGAATACATGAGTTAATAGACCAAACATACATCCACTAGCCCCTTAAATAAGAAAGAAGGGATATCCGAGAATGAAGCAAATCATGAAGCACGCTAGTTAAAAATATTAAAATAGGACTGATCAGAGGCTATCAACCCAATTGGATTATTTAGCCAGCACACTGTAAGTCAGGAATAACGTCATGACTGGAGACTCTCTGCGATAACTCCAGTCCCTTGAAGCATGCACTGTAAACTATAAAGTATATATCCTGGTCCAATATGAACCCTGGAAGAGCAAAACGAACCTCCTATAAATGTTAATATTAGGTAGAGAATGAATGGGAAATAACGATCAAGTTCGGGATGGCTTCGAAGAGTTAAGGCGAGATTTTCACTTAAAGGTTTTCTTCTGGGTCCCCTTCTCCCTTATGTTTAGCCCCATTAGTTTTCAGAATTTAAGACGTTCGTCCCGTTAGTTTGATGATTTTAAGACATTTCGCTCCCTTTGTTGTCAATATTAATGCCATTTAGTTGTCGATTTTTACCTGGCGAGCGATAGCAAACTAGTAATTTAGCAGGACCGGAACATTTCCCCCCCGAAAAATGTACACATTTATATTTAACGGGGTTCTTGGAGATGTTGTTTATTTAGCTTGAAGGAGGTCTAGGGAGGGAACTAAAACAAATAACAAATGAATAAATAAATATACCAATAAATAAACCCTCTCCACCTTCACCCCTTCTGTACCGACGATATATTTTTCTCTATGATGTCAGTTACATTTAGACGATTTTATGAAGCTTAGCATGGATATATGGTAGCTAAAAGGATAAATTGAGATAGTCCGTAGCCTTTTAATGGGTAGATGTCCTTCCTGAGGTGAATAAAATCGTCTAATAATTGGCAGGTTATAACGAAAAGGACGTCACTGGTACTGCATGTTAGCTAAAAGGATTAATTGAGATAGTATGTAATCTATTAATGGTTAGATATCCTTCCTAAGCTAAATAATCGTCTAACAGTTGCCAGGTTATAATGAAAAGGACGTCACCGGTACTGAATGGGTTAAGGGAGCCCACCTCGCTTTTTTTTTCTCTTTCTCTCCCTCTCTCATTGGCTCGTATCCATTCGGCCCCATTCAGCCTACTGTTTTAAGACGTTTACCCCCATCCAGGTGTCAAAATGTTCCTGGCAAGCGATAGCGAGCCAGCAAATATATATATATTTTTGTTTTGACAGCAAGCTAAATGTGTACATTTTTCGATAGAAAAATGTCTCCGGCGAAGCCGGATTTCTCCATACAATGCTGGCTAGCTATCGCTCGCCAGTAAGAAATCGACACCTGGATGGGGATCAACGTCTTAAAACAGTTGGCTGAATAGGGCCGAATAGATACAACCCAGAGAAAGAGAGAAAAGGAGAGAAAGATAAAAAAAAGCAGGCGACCCCCCTGAAGGCCACCTTTTACGTCCTAGAGTGTACGGTTGTTTTTTGTCCTATACATCCCGAGGCTGTAGGGAATAGGAGTAAATGTGAGGACTTCCCGGTTCTCATTTCCTCGGTAGCTACCACTCACCGGTACCAGGAAATTAACACACAACACACACACACACGCACACACACACACGCACACACACACACAGGTAACCGTACAATTCAACCGGTAGATAATTTCAACCAGTAGGCCATTTTAACCAGCAGACTATACCAACCAGTAGACCATTCCTACCAGTAGATGTTTTCAGCCTGAGGACCATTATCAATATGCAGAACATTTCAACCAATAACTCTCAACTAGTGGCAATTCAAGCAGTGTTCTTGGGTTGACTCAAGTTAGATTAGGCCTTTAAAAATGTAACTGGATTAGTTGGCCCTATTTGATATGGCACTGGTTGAGATAAGCTTAGAGGTAATATAGTTTAGGACTTAGCAATTATAATCCTTTAGTTTTGCACTGGTTAAATTGGCACTGGTTGGGACCTACTGGTTGAAATGGTCTACTGATGAAATTAAGTTCTTTTGTTACTGTTGCTATACCCTCTATCCAACTACTATTCGACTATTATTCAACTACTATTCAACTACTATTCGACTATTATTCAACTACTAATCGACTGCTAATCAACTACTATTCAAGTACTATTTGACTATTATTCAACTACTATTCGACTACAATTAAACTACTATTTGACTATTATTCAACTACTATTCGACTTATTGTTTAACTACGATTCGACAATTATTCAACTACTATTCGACTATTATTCAACTACTATTCGACTACAATTAAACTACTATTCGACTATCATTCGACTACTATTCGACTTATTGTTGTGACGCTCCTGCATAGTAGCCACGTGCGGGCATGCGCGAGGGTCGGCTGCCCAGCCGTTTAGAAACCGGCTGGCGGCAGCCGGCCGGCCGGCTTTTCCTTAGTATATATCCTACGACTATGTAACTAATGTCTGGGATATTCTTATGTTGTTTCACAGCTTGAAGCTGCCCTTATTCTTAACCAACGCATCTTAGTATATTTTATTCTCGATAGTTGATTGTTTCATTATTATATATAAGATGTAAGTCTAGTGAGAGTGGGAGGAGAAATGAGCGGGAGAGAGACCGGCTGGTGGACGTTGCTTCGCGCGGGCGCGGAGAGACTAGCTTGGGACGAGCCTGATTGTTGCCAATTGATCGCAACGTTAGGCTTAGTTTCGACTCACGCAAGGGGTAGACGATTTTGACCCGGCAACGGTGTTGAGTGTTGCCAAGCATGGGATGTATTTCGCATGATTAGGGTGGGGTCCAGACAGATTCAAGACTCAGAGCTCACCTCACTGTCGTACCCTTCGGACCCCCCTTGATATCTATCCCTCTCAACCCCACTTAGAAACTTTCTCTCTTACTTTGTATACCTTCTTTCCACTACTTCACCAATCTATTTAATTATCCCATCCCCTTGATAGACCTTATATCTATTATTGTATTAACGAAGAGCTCTCAGATAACTAGATAGGATTTTGGGCCTTATGCAGAGATATAATTGTTAATGAGACCTAGGAAGCTTTTTTGTTGTCTCATATTTGGTGGTTTCATGCTTGCTAGTGGGTTCTTGTGGCAGGTGAGCAGGGGCTAGACCGGAGGGGGGGCTTTTTGCGATCCTTTAAGTAAAGTCTGCTGGTGCGAGTCCCGTGGACCTGCACGACTTTACTAGGATACCCGTGGGAGTCTGGGGGCATTTTCTTGTCTGTGTGCCTGTGTGTCTAGTGTTGTGTTGTGTGAGGGCCCTTGCCTAGTCCACTCAGCACTGCGCTAGCACGTCTTGCGTTTGTTTTAGGGTCGCCAGGAGAGAGTCAGATACTTGGGATCTGAGTCTCTCAAGAGAGCACCCTTTCAATTAGAGTAATTTGGCGCACAGACTTGGGAACGTCCCTAGGCTAGAGCAGGTGGCTCAGCCCGGGTATCCGAAGCCTATATCCTTCCGGCTAGACCTCTGCCACCTGGCAGATTAACAGCTAGGGGTTTATTATTTCTGTATGCTTGTTATTGTGCCACAGTTTACCGTTTTTGTGAGCATTGTGAGTCAGGGTGTGGCTTAGAGACTCTGTCCGAGCAGGCGTGCCTGACTAAGAGTGAGAAGCACACCTGTATGTGGTTATGTTGCGAGTTGCTGACTTTATTTAATTATACCTATGCCATTATACACTGTATGGCCTATCACTAGTATTTATTCCTGCTCATGAGTTAAGAGTTCTCTAAATCCGTAACTTACTTTCTTTGCTAAGCATCAGATCCTACAGTAGCCGCATGCAGTTTAGAAACCTGCATCTTGTCTACCTGTACGATGTTTTGAGGACTGTTTGGTTTCACCTTCTTTCACGCAGGGGTGATTAGTTGTATTAATTAACGTAACGTTAAATGTACTTTCTTCTAGTTTGTTATTAAATTGTTTCTGCAATTTAATTCCGTTATCTATCTTTTCCTTGAAGCTTTAAGTCAACTTAATTGTGTGATCTTTGATATAGCCTGCTCGACTATCAGCAGTCTATAGTGCGTGCACCCTGTAACCGAGTCATAGGATACCTTGTTGTCCAGGCAGGACTCTTGACGGTTTAGGGTGGTTTGTTGCCTGGGTTTATAGATAAGGGTGGGATCTAGCGTTTTCCGTTGTTGCTTGTTGCCGCATACCTAGTCCAATAGAAAGAGCCCAGTGTTTATATATCCCAGGACGTAACAAATGGCGACCTTGCATAGGATTTACTGAACAGAGGAATATAGTGGTCATTTGTTTTGAGATTCCTTATGATTAAAGGAATACAGTGGACATCGATTTTTTGTTTTTTGGAGCAACCAATATAACACATTAAAGACTTTAAATAACATTAGTATATACATACTTGCATAGGAGATAAGGCACATTCTATAACCGTAATAATTACTGCAGTACACAAACATGTCTAATACATCAGAACACAGTGGTGGGTCAGGTCACGATACAGGCTCGGAGGGAGAAAGACCTGTGGAGTAGCTAGTCGATAGCGAGAAGGGTGCTAGAAGATTTTTAGAGGTGCCCCTTACCGCTGCCAGGGTGTTAAAGCTGAATAAGTATGGCTTAAAGTGTGTGGCAGGTCTTCAGGGTCACCAGGGTTTAAGTGGCATGAGGAAAGATCAGCTGAGGACTTTGATATTGGGTTTAGAAGGGAGAGACCTGGGTGGAGAGGCGACTGGGGGCCCCGGTCCCCAGCCCCCCCTCCACTCTACCCCCGTATCAAACGTCAGGGTGCCTGAATTTAGTACATACCCCCAAGTTGATGGTCAATGGCAGCGTGGAATTCAATCACAGGGACCCTCTCCATTAAATGCACCTTCCTCTCCTCAAGGGTTGACTCCAGATTTGTTGTTTCGGCTTGAGATGGCCAAGGTTGAGGCCGCCGAAAGACAGGTTAGTGTGCAGGCTGAGGTTGCTAGAGCTCAGGCTGAGGCTGCAGAGAGAACAGCTATACGAGAGGCTGAACTGCAGGCAGAGTCTACTAGGTATCGGGCTGACAGGGAGCTGGAGAGATCTCGAGTGGAGGTAACAGGGCGAAATATTGGGGGAGGTAACAGACATCGGGACCAATCATTGTCGCACCTGCTTAAACTAGTTCCTGTGTTCGATGAATCATGTGTGACTGAGTTTTTTATGCGATTTGAGAAGAAGTGTCAGGAACACCAGTGGCCTCAGGAAAAGTGGGCAGCATTAGTTTCATCAAGACTCCTAGGAAAGGGGCTAAAAGCGTATGATGCACTACCTTTAGAGTCCTGTTTAGTTTATGATGAGCTAAAGAAGGCTGTGCTACGGGCCTATGAGTTACAACCAGAAACTTACCGCTTGAAGTTTCGGGGTGTTACTAAGAGCAAGGATAGTACCTTCCTAGAACACGCCCGGGACTTGTCTGATGCACTACGACATTGGCTGCGTTCTGAGAGGGCAGCTACTTTTGAGGAGTTGAGTGAGCTGGTTCTCTTGGAGCAGTTCTTTAAGTGCACAGGCGGGGACTTAACATTAAATATAAAGGAAAAAAATCCTAGAACTCTCCAGGAGGCAGCAGAAATGGCTGACCGCCGACAGTCATTAATTCGAGGGTGCGAAGCAGCAGCTAGGAGTGAGTCGGGTGCAAAGGATCGTACCCCTCCCCCTCCCAAGAATTTTGATACACATAAATACACAAAACCAGGTAGTACTGACAATAAAACTGAACATAAACCAAATACCATCCCGTATAAGAAGTCTAATGGTACCTCCCACTCCCAAGGGAATCCAAAGAGTAAAGAGTGCTTTGCATGTCACAAGGAGGGTCACTTTGCAAATGCTTGTCCGAACAAGCCACCAAACAAGGTTGTGTCATTGGCCCGCAGCATAGGGGTGTCGCCTATATCTTCTGAGTTTGCCAAGGGTAGTTCGTCAGAGGTTGGGACACAGCCTGTGTTCAAGAGTCCGGAAGGCTCGAACCCTGTCCACGACGTCTTTGGGGGTCATAGAGGGCATGGTTTTGTGAGGTGGGCTGGCGAAAGGCGAGGAGTTAAGCTATTGCGTGATACTGGGGCTTCTCAGACCTTGTTAAAGAACTTTACTGGTAGGCCGATTAACGCTGCTCGGGTGGTGGTAGTTCAGGGGATCAATGCTACGAAGTCCTACCCGCTGGTGCGGATGGAGCTGGAGGTGGATGGTGTGGCGAAGGAGCTGGATGTCGGAATTGTAGAGAACTTGCCTGTTGGGGGCGTCGACCTCCTCCTCGGCAACGACTTTGCGGTGCCTGCTTCTAAGGTTTCACCCTTGGTCGTTGCCGAGAAGGCGGCCGACGTTAGTAGGGAGGAACAGGAGCGGGTTGAGAAGTGTAGCGTACAAACCATGGCGTGTGTTGTGACGCGTTCTCAGACATCCGGAGCCTTGCAGCCACCACCTCAGTCTATCAAACCGCGGAGGAAAGGTCACAAGAAAACGGGAAGTGTTGGTCAATTGGAGAGTTTTGAGCCGGCAGTGTTTCTTGGTGACTCATTATTGGCACCTATGTTAGAGTCTGGAGAGGCCCCAGGACCTGTCACAGCTAGTGAGGAGGTAGGGCAGGAAGAGACTCCGAGGCAGTAACGTTACACACAGAGAGATAAAAGGGTTGCTCAGTTTGATATTGGGGGAGGACTTGGGTTGCTTCGGAAGCATCTAGACAGGTTGGTTCCCTCAGATATTTGTAAACTGCAGTTGGAGGATCCGGAAGTTCAGAAGTGTGGTAATGGTGCTGTCGAGATCAAACACGAGGACGGGGAAACATGTCATGTGAACCTGTTGGAGGAATTTGTGAGGCAACCACCTGAGCAGCCTACTGTCCCTGCGTTGGTCTTCCGCGGCCAAGGTGGAGAAGGAGAGGGGGGCAGTAGGGCACAGGTGGAGGAGAGTAGGGATTGTCATGTCTCGGCGGAGCAGTGGGCGGGGGACACGAGTCTGGTGGCTGTGGAAGCGCTAGAGCACCTGCCTGAGCAGCAGTGTGCAGCGCTCCAGCACCAGCTCGGTTCATACCCCACTGGTCGTGCCGAGCCCCTGAGTCTCACAACTCGGGCGGTGCAAGATGTTCCGCGGGCAGGTCGCGTGAATGTTGAAAGACCGTTAGCCTCGTTGTTTCGGTGGTTCAAGGTGGGCGACGAGGCTTTGGCATGGTTGCCAGATCAGGGTCGACCCATGGCTGCCAAGGGTGGTGGTCAAAAGGAGGACTTTGAGCAGATTGGTGAGGTTGGCTGTGGCATAGAAGTCCCCAGTCGTCGCATAGCCTCCCAATGCTGCTCTAGTCAATTGCAACAGCCCTACCATAGACCGACTGTATCTGGCCATGTCGCTAAAAGCGGTGATGCTGCGCAGGCAGATGTAGTCGTAAGAAATGCGGGGGTGTGCATGTACGGTATCGGCGGGGAAGCCTTAGCAATAATGAACTATGGGAGTGACTGCACAGGTGGTACTGATTGTCCCTATCATGACCTGGCTGTTCTAGGGACGAAGGAGGGAGACTACAGGTTAGAAGCTGCGGTCTCGGCTGGGTTGTGGGAGGGCACTAGGCATGTTGTTCGTGGAGACAGTGCAAGGCAGTTGTTTACTAGGCTATGGCAGTATTTTCGCATGTTTGTTGCTTCTCCAGGCCTGATGTACGGGGTAGAATCCGACATGCAGGCTGGAGATAGTGCAAGGCTCAATTTAATTCCCTGCCGTATAAATCCTGCTCGACAGCCTGTGGTGCAAGCAGAGCTGGATTACGTGTTGACGAAGGGTCTGAGGGATAAGGAATGTCGTGAGTGGTCGTTGCCTGTAACATTGCAACCGGTGTTAAGTGGCAAGATCAGTGAGTGTGTTGATTGCGAGAGTGTGTGTGCATTATCCCTGACAGACGCCTATACCTTATCGAGAGTTGACGACACCATAAACCGTCTCGGGGCTGCATCGCCTATCACGAAGGTAGAACTAGTGAAAGGTTATTGGCAGGCCCCGTTGCCGGAAAGAGCGAAGAGAAATGCCAGTCTTGTGATGAACTGGGCAGTTTATCAGTGCCAGGTGTTGTTTTGCTGCCGGGACACAAGTTGGATGTGTGGCATGCTAAGGGCACTGATAATGTTTTGGCTGATTGTTTGTCACGGGAGGGTTTGTTTGCAGGAGAACCCTCGCCGTTCAGTCAGTGTGTGTTGAGAGTGGAGGAAAATAGGCTGTCACTGTAGTTCAGCCGAAAAAAACAAATTAAAAAAAGCAAAAACCTTATAAAAACTCTTTATTTTTATAACGTGTAGAATTTTGTATAAGATGTTGTAGCAGTATCTAAGTTGAATGTTTTCGCTTATTGTCGCTAAGTTAGTTGAACTTGCTCGGTGGAGTGCAACAGTCTATATTTTTTTTATATATAGGGCCTTGTGTCGCAACAGTGTGTGGTACTATGAGAAGCTTTCTGTTAGATATGAAGAACTTAGTCAAGTGTCTTATATCTTGGGGGAGGTGTGACGCTCCTGCATAGTAGCCACGTGCGGGCATGCGCGAGGGTCGGCTGCCCAGCCGTTTAGAAACCGGCTGGCGGCAGCCGGCCGGCCGGCTTTTCCTTAGTATATATCCTACGACTATGTAATTAATGTCTGGGATATTCTTATGTTGTTTCACAGCTTGAAGCTGCCCTTATTCTTAACCAACGCATCTTAGTATATTTTATTCTCGATAGTTGATTGTTTCATTATTATATATAAGATGTAAGTCTAGTGAGAGTGGGAGGAGACGAGCGGGAGAGAGAGACCGGCTGGTGGACGTTGCTTCGCGCGGGCGCGGAGAGACTAGCTTGGGACGAGCCTGATTGTTGCCAATTGATCGCAACGTTAGGCTTAGTTTCGACTCACGCAAGGGGTAGACGATTTTGACCCGGCAACGGTGTTGAGTGTTGCCAAGCATGGGATGTATTTCGCATGCTTAGGGTGGGGTCCAGACAGATTCAAGACTCAGAGCTCACCTCACTGTCGTACCCTTCGGACCCCCTTGATATCTATCCCTCTCAACCCCACTTAGAAACTTTCTCTCTTACTTTGTATACCTTCTTTCCACTACTTCACCAATCTATTTAATTATCCCATCCCCTTGATAGACCTTATATCTATTATTGTATTAACGACGAGCTCTCAGATAACTAGATAGGATTTTGGGCCTTATGCAGAGATATAATTGTTAATGAGACCTAGGAAGCTTTTTTGTTGTCTCATATTTGGTGGTTTCATGCTTGCTAGTGGGTTCTTGTGGCAGGTGAGCAGGGGCTAGACCGGAGGGGGGGCTTTTTGCGATCCATTAAGTAAAGTCTGCTGGTGCGAGTCCTGTGGACCTGCACGACTTTACTAGGATACCCGTGGGAGTCTGGGGGCATTTTCTTGTCTGTGTGCCTGTGTGTCTAGTGTTGTGTTGTGTGAGGGCCCTTGCCTAGTCCACTCAGCACTGCGCTAGCACGTCTTGCGTTTGTTTTAGGGTCGCCAGGAGAGAGTCAGATACTTGGGATCTGAGTCTCTCAAGAGAGCACCCTTTCAATTAGAGTAATTTGGCGCACAGACTTGGGAACGTCCCTAGGCTAGAGCAGGTGGCTCAGCCCGGGTATCCGAAGCTTATATCCTTCCGGCTAGACCTCTGCCACCTGGCAGATTAACAGCTAGGGGTTTATTATTTCTGTATGCTTGTTATTGTGCCACAGTTTACCGTTTTTGTGAGCATTGTGAGTCAGGGTGTGGCTTAGAGACTCTGTCCGAGCAGGCTTGCCTGACTAAGAGTGAGAAGCACACCTGTATGTGGTTATGTTGCGAGTTGCTGACTTTATTTAATTATACCTATGCCATTATACACTGTATGGCCTATCACTAGTATTTATTCCTGCTTATGAGTTAAGAGTTCTCTAAATCCGTAACTTACTTTCTTTGCTAAGCATCAGATCCTACAGTAGCCGCATGCAGTTTAGAAACCTGCATCTTGTCTACCTGTACGATGTTTTGAGGACTGTTTGGTTTCACCTTCTTTCACGCAGGGGTGATTAGTTGTATTAATTAACGTAACGTTAAATGTACTTTCTTCTAGTTTGTTATTAAATTGTTTCTGCAATTTAATTCCGTTATCTATCTTTTCCTTGAAGCTTTAAGTCAACTTAATTGTGTGATCTTTGATATAGCCTGCTTGACTATCAGCAGTCTATAGTGCGTGCACCCTGTAACCGAGTCATAGGATACCTTGTTGTCCAGGCAGGACTCTTGACGGTTTAGGGTGGTTTGTTGCCTGGGTTTATAGATAAGGGTGGGATCTAGCGTTTTCCGTTGTTGCTTGTTGCCGCATACCTAGTCCAATATAAAGAGCCCAGTGTTTATATATCCCAGGACGTAACATTGTTTAACTACGATTCGACTATTATTCAACTACTATTCGACTACAATTAAACTACTATTCGACTATCATTCAACTACTATTCGACTTATTGTTTAACTACTATTCGCCTATTATTCAACTACTATTCGACATATTTTTCACCTACTATTCGAATTTTATTCAACTACTCTTTAACTACTGTTCAACTACTACTCTCTATTCAACTACTCTCATCACCGTTACTACCTCCTCTCCTCCTGTGGGTTATTTTGATATTTTGTTTTATTATTATGGATGATTTGCCTTGTTTTTGCCATTTTTGAGCAATGTTTATTAGCTTCATTCAAACTAAAAAATAAGGTCCACCCAGACCCTCTGCAACTTATATTTGTACATGTGTCGATAAGAAAATGTCTCGGTCGAAGGCCAATTTCTTCTAAGTTACAGGGTCGCTATCGCTTTTCCAGTAATAAATTGACACCTGATTGGAGTGAAGCGTCGTATTATCGCCAAACTAATGGGGTGAAACGTCGGAAAATCTCAAAACTATTGGAGCGAAACAGACCTCCCTCGGACCAAATAGAGTAAAGTTTATCTTGTGTTTGCCCTTATAGTTTTGTTTCACCATTAGTACAGTATGTTCATCTTTATCAGAGTTGTACCCATACGTCATTATTTACGTACGTTTTCTTTAGTTTTCTTTTCTTTTTTATACTTGTAGGTGCCGCCTCTCGTTTTCTATTGAGTCAAATATTATGGTTATACCTGTGTTCTCTTCCTTGTCATAATTTTCATCAGAGGCTTCATTAACAACTACTGAAATACATTAACCAATTTCCTTCACATACTATTATTTATTTATTTTTAGTATTTGTATTATTATTTTAACTGTTAACTGTTATTTTAACTGTTCTGGAAAGAAGTCAAGAAAGTTAGGGAAGGTAGCAAGGGAAACAGTAAGGGTGTGAAAGATAAGAATGGGATAATGCTAGCCGAGAAGAAAGAGAGAGTCGAAAGATGGAGGGAGTACTTCAGTGAGTTGCTAAATGAAAGGAATGAAGAGCCAGCAAACATAGCTGGATATGGTATGGGAGGGAGAAGAAGAGAAGTAGTGGAGGAGGAGGTGGGGATCAGGAGGTCAGAAGTGTGGGAAGCCATGAAAAGAGTGAAGTTGGGGAAAGCACCAGGAACAGATGGAGTGTGTGGGGAAATGTTGAGGTATGGTGGTGAGATAGTGATAGAATGGGTATGGAAAATGTGCAAACTAGCATGGGAGAAGGGGAGTGCACCCGATGACTGGAAGACTGGCATAATAGTCCCCCTATATAAGGGCAAAGGGGAAAGAGGAGTGTGTGGTAACCACCGAGGAATATGTCTTCTAAGCGTAGTAGGGAAGGTATACAGTAGGGTAGTGATTGAGAGAGTGAGAGTGAGAACGGAGAAATGGATAGGCGACGAGCAGGGAGGTTTTAGGAAGGGAAGAGGATGTGTAGATCAGATTTTTACCCTGAATTGTGTTGTGGAGAAGTATCTGGAGAAGAAACAAAAGGTGTATGTTGCCTTTATGGACTTGGAGAAGGCCTATGACAGAGTGGATAGAGAAGGTTTGTGGAAAGTACTTAGAATATACGGAGTAGAGGGCAAGTTGCTGAAAGCAGTGAAGAGCATGTATGAGGGTGCAAAGGCGGCAGTACGTGTGGAGAGTGAGCAGAGCGAGTTCTTTGACCTGAATGTTGGTTTGAAACAGGGGTGTGTGATGTCCCCGTGGTTGTTTACTGTATATATGGATGGAGTTATGAAAGAAATACTATCAAGAGCAGTGGATGTTGGTGTATCGCTGAAAAGGGAGGGAATTGAGTGGAAGCTACCTATACTGCTGTTTGCGGATGATACAGTTCTGATGAGTGATAATGAATGGGAGTTGCAGGGTCTGGTAAATGAGTTTGGAACAGTGTGCGAAAAACGGAATTTGAAGGTAAATACGGGGAAGAGCAAGGTTATGGTCTTCGAAAGGGGTGAAGTCACAGAGTGTGAGGTGAAGCTGAACGGTCAGGCTATGGAGATCGTCAACTCTTTTAAGTATCTGGGCAGTGTGTTGAGTAAAGATGGGACTATGGATGAAGAGGTGCGGGAGAGGGTACAACAGGGGAAGAGGGTTGTAGGAACGCTAAAAGCAGTAACAAGAAATAGGGTGGTCAGTATGGAAGTGAAGAAGTCCTTGCATGACAGTGTGGTAATCCCGACACTGACTTACGGAAGCGAAGCATGGACGTTGGTTGAGAGACTCAGACCAAGTGAGAGCAGTGGAAATGAATTACTTAAGGAGTGCGTGCGGAGTTACATGGAGGGATAGACAGACTAATGAGGAAGTAAGAAGGAGGTGTGGTGTGGAGGTAGATGTGCTGGAAAGTGTGAAAAGGAACAACTTGAGATGGTTCGGCCATATGGACGTATGGAAAGCGAGAGAATGACTAAGAGGGTGTACGAGAGCGAGGTGGAGGGACAGAGGGGGAGAGGTAGACCGAATATGAGGTGGAAGGATGGAGTGAGGAAGTACATGAACGAAGGCGGTGCTGGTTGGGGGGAGGGGCGTCGACTGACTGGGGACAGAGGTGCATGGGGGCGGTTCGTTCGTGGCCACCCCTTCGGGGATCACGGCGTCAGGCAATAGATAGATAGATAGATTATTATTTTATTGTATTATTATTATTATTATTATTTTTGGTATTATTATTATTATTATTTTTATTATTTGTTTGTTTTTGCTGTTTTCTCCCTGGTAATTTCGTAAAGCCTTATATTATTTTGTATGTAATATATTTAGCCTCATTTTCTACTACCTACTCAAACTACCTTTGCATGCTTATTTTACTTTATCCTTGTTGCATCATTGCCAATCATTAAATTCTCATATACAGAATTGATTCATGTTTAAGTACCGGTTTAGTATCGGTGACGTCCTTTTCATTATACTCTGGCAACTGTTAGGCGATTTTATTCAGTTCAAGGAGGGCCTCCAGCAATTAACAAGCTTCGAACTATCTCAATTAACCCTTTTCACTACCACAGATCCTTCCTAAACTGCATAAAATCATCTAAATGTGGCTAGAATGAAATAGAGAGACGTTACTGGTACAGAAGGGGTTAATAATTAATGATCAATAAATAGTATCATACCTATTATTAAACATTTTATGTTATGGTGTCCTGAATAGAAGCAAGAAAGAGTGAAGGAACCAGCTCTACATCAGCCATACATAGAAGAAAAATAAAGCCATTGGACATTTATTATTTAAAGAAGAAAACAGGGAGAGAGCCAAGGAGATTTTCTTCAGGTTATGGAAGATACGAGAGAAGAAAAGGAAGGATATGAGACTATAAGAAGAAAAAGAAAAGAATACAAATAAATATATGAAAAATAAGAAAAATAAGTGAAAAGGAGCACGTCAAAGAAAAAAATAATAATAAGATATACTCTCAGGGAAGTGCCGTTGCTAAGGCGTTATACTTCCCGAACTACAACTGAACTGAACTGAACTATTCACAACTGATTCTTTGTTCTTTCCAACTATGTCAAACGGCATGGGACTTTTTGTGTGAAGGTGTTATTGGTATTGCACGTTGCTATGCGGATATTGTTTGTGATTGACGTATAATTATTGATTGTTTAGCTTTCACACGCACACATACGCGCAGGAGCGTGTTCCCGCAACTCTAATCTGTAACTCTAATCCGCAACTCTAATCTGTAACTCTAATCTGTAACTAATCCGCAACTCTAATCCGCAACTCTTATCTGTAACTAATCTGTAACTCTAATCTGCAACAGGCCTTCAGCCTAGACATGTTTTTACCGAAAAATATCCAATTTTCTCGAGTGATTCTTATAGCTTGATACAGGTCTAGATAGCAAACTATATATACAGGTATATATATATACATATATATATACCGAAAACTTTAAGAATATCAAACACAGAGACACACGCGCGAACACACACACACACCTACACACACACTACATTAACACACAAACAGAGTAATAAACAGTGCCATTCATCATGCACGGCCACAAACCCCCAAATTAATGGACATGAAGTACTCTTGTTTAACCGATCCTCATCCACTGGTATTAGTCCAGGGGTAGTAGGGGAGAGACTGTATTTGTTTATCTGTCGATCATATATTGTATGGTTAGTTGCTAATGAAGTACACTATGATGCCCTGCCCTCTCTATCACACACACACACACACACACACACACACACACACACACACACACACACACACTCTCTCTCTCTCTCACGGTAGCCGAGCATGCTTAGTCACTGACTGGGAGTGCTGACTTTGGTGTCGCGGGTTCTATCTTTTCCTTGGCCGTGAAGGTTAGGTCTGGACGGACCAGCCTCTGGGGACCCACAAATTCTCTTGCCCACGTCCTACTTCCTCGGGGGTATGTAGGCGCTCTCGTTAGCAGCTAGGGGAGGTCTTTTGATCCATTTAAGTATGTGTATTTTCAACCTCACTGGCTGCCGGCTCGAAATAAACCGAATAATAATAATAATAATAATAATAATAATAATATAATTATTATTTTTATTATTATTGATATTTTGAATAACATAATTATATTTATTAGTACAAACCATAGACTATGGTACAAACACAAACACTCTCATTTCCTGCTCTTTCTGTCCGTCCGCCTTCTGTCTGTCCCCCGTCTGTCTCGCTATCCCCCCCCCCCCAACCCCCTTCTCTCTCTCTCTCTCTCTCTCTCTCTCTCTCTCTCTCTCTCTCTCTCTCTCTCTGGGATCATTTTTACTATGATAAATCTTTGTTTTCAGGAGATGGTGTACATCTCAATGAAGTAGGAGCTGCACGTCTTGGTCGTCTGCTGAACGATGCAGTCAAGGATTTCCGTTCAAAAAACGGGGTCAACCAGACCCCAGACAGGGTAGTGTAAGTCAAATACGAACTGAAAATTCAGACAATGCACAATCAGTAACATCCAACTCTAATACTCTTAAGGTGTTTTATGTAAATGCTCGTAGCATACGCAATACATTTTCAGATCTAGAGGAAATCGTGTTTACAGAACATTATGATATAATCGGCATTACAGAATCTTGGTTAAATACGGAAGACAAAGACTTTTTAGCCGACTATACGCTTCCTTGTTATACAATGTTTGAGAAAAGTCGAAAAGTCGGATCAATAGAAATGGAGGAGGAGTTCTGTTTTTTATAAAGGAAAGTCTTAATCCCGTCTTAATGTCAAAACCTCAAATTGCGAATATAGACATATCTTACGTACTATTAAATAATAAACGAGGAACTAAAATAACACTAGCTTTATTATACAGACCCCCATCTCAGTCAGTGCAAACTGACAGTGAAATTTATGAACAAATTGCAGAAATAACTAACATACAAGATACCGTAATTCTTGGCGATTTCAACTTACCTGTGACTAAATGGGGCGATATTCTTACTTCACACTCTGGACACGACCTCTATGCTAACTTGCAAGAGAGTTCACTTTTTCAATTTGTACAATCTCCGACGACCCGTGGTAATAATGTGCTTGACCTTGTACTCGCAACAAAAGAAGAATTAATAGAGAATTTGAATGTTGGTGATGAATTCAGTAACAGCTACCATCGTACGATAACTTTCACTTTAAAGTTTACTAGTAACAAATCAAATAGCAGCATTGAGAAAGTCCCTAATTTCAAGAAAGCAAATTTTCATAAACTTAAATCAAAGCTTAAAGAAACTGACTGGATCTTTCTGACTAACAATAACGACATAAATACATCTTGGGAGTGTTTCACAACCACTTACCTTAAGGCAGTGCAAGACTGCATACCATCGAAAATACGGCGTCCAGGCCATAATGATAAGCCCAAATGGTGGAATAAAGATATTTCAGACTGTCTGCTTGCTAAAAAAATTGCTAATGATAGATTAAAATCGTCACAAAATGACGAAGAACGGGTGAAATTTGTAGAGCTACGACGCAAAGCCAAAAAGTTAATTAAGCAAAGTAAAAAGACCCTGGACTTACATGTTGCGAATCAAAGTAAAACAAACCCGAAAGAATTCTATAGTTATATCAGAAAGAAAAAAGTAGTTAATTCAACTGTTGGACCGTTAGTCGATGAAAATGGAGAATACACCAAAGACGAAGTACAAATGAGTAATGCCCTCAATACCTTCTTTGCATCAGTTTTTACAACCGAAGACCTCAGTGATATCCCTACACCATCGCCGATTCAGATTGATAATTCAGATGTTCTAAGCAATATCACCGTTACAGAGAGAGAAGTATTGCATTGTTTAGATAAACTCAAGGTAAATAAAACGCCTGGACCTGATACAATCTCACCTAGAGTTCTAAAGGAAGCTAAGGATGAGCTCTCCAAACCACTGACATTGCTATTCAATGAATCCTTGCAGTCTGGGACTATGCCTGATCAGTGGAAGCTAGCCAACGTAACACCGATATTCAAAAAAGGCAGCAAATCCCTACCCAGTAACTATCGTCCAATTAGCTTAACCTCAATTGTATGTAAAATGCTAGAAACGGTCATAAGAGACAGACTCGTAAATCACTTAGAGGCAAATAACTTACTTAAAGATACTCAACACGGCTTTCGTAAAAAACGTTCCTGTTTAACAAACCTCTTAGACTTCTTCCACGATATCCTCAACCTCTACGATGAGAGTAAAGCTGTAGATATTATATACCTTGATTTTCAAAAGGCCTTTGACAAAGTTCCCCACAAACGTTTACTGCTAAAACTAAAAGCGCATGGAATACAAGACGGTGTGTTGAAATGGATAGAAAATTGGCTCAGCGACAGAAAGCAAAGAGTAGTCATAAACGGTAAGGCATCTAAATGGACCAATGTAAGTAGTGGGGTACCCCAGGGATCGGTACTAGGACCAATTCTCTTTCTAATTTACATCAACGACATAGATGAGGGTCTCACCTGTACAATCTCAAAATTTGCTGACGATACAAAAATTGCAAATAGCGTACTCTCAAAAGAACAAGTTGACGATATGCAACACAATCTAGATAAATTGTCATGTTGGGCCCAAATTTGGCAAATGAGTTTCAATGCGGATAAATGTAAAGTACTACATATCGGATACCTAAATGAGAAAGCAAACTATTCGATGAATGGCACTCAGCTTAAGAATGTAAACAAAGAAACCGATCTGGGAGTAACAATATCGAGTAACCTAAAACCGAGTCAACAATGTTCAGAAGTTGTTAAGAAGGCAAACAAAATAATTGGCTTTATAGGCAGGTCATTTGAGCATAAATCCAAAGAAGTTTTCCTAACCCTTTACAATTCCTTAGTCCGCCCTCTTCTGGAATACTGCGTTCAATCCTGGTGCCCTTATTACCAAAAAGATATAAACAAGCTAGAACGAGTTCAACGTAGAGTTACCAAAATTATACCTAGCCTAAAGAACAAACCATACGAAGAGCAGAGCGTCTTAGAGAATTAAATCTATTTCCTTTAACCCAGTGCAGATTAAGAGGTGACTTAATTCAAGTGTTCAAAATCATCAAAGGCACCGCCAATATGAACTGTAGTAAGTACTGCACTATCGACCAATCTAATTACACGCGGGGAAACGGTTGCAAAATTATTGGTAAATCTTTTAACTCACACGAATCTAAGAATTTCTTCTTCAATCGAGTTGTCAACTTGTGGAATGGGCTTCCCCGAGACGTTATAGACTGCAGCACCGTTGATTCATTTAAACTCCGCTTAGACAAATATCTCGCATCAAACCCGCGACTGACTGCGTTTGTAAATGAATAACTTTATTTTATCCCCCCCTCAGTTACTAACCCATCTGTCCCCTACTAACTTCCTAATCCTGCCACAGACATTAGTTCTAGGGCAGTAGTTCCCTTTCCAATGTTCCCTTACCCACTCCAAACCACTGTTTGGACACTTGATCCTCAGTGTTTTGGAGGACAAGCAGCCTAGAAGGGTCACTAGATCTGTTGTTGCTTGATTCCTTTGTACTCCTTTGTACTCTCTCCCGGTATAATGGAAACTACTGTACGGTTGGGTGGTAGCACTTCAGGCTTGTTAATTAATTTAGTCTGTCTGTGGACTGGTATGATGAATGAGATTGTTTATTAGTCTGTTTATGTAGTTTATGTGGTGGACGTGGGGGGGGGGGGGGGGGGGGGGGCATTTGATTTGTGGGCGTTTGGTTGGGTGGGTGATGTGTGTGTTGGGGGATGGGGGGATTTGCGTGCGTTAGAGTAGGTGGCTGGATATGTTTGTGTGAGTGGATGTATGTGTGAGAGAGAGAGAGAGAGAGAGCATATATACACTGGCAGATGGATATATAGTAATAGGTAAATGACAGAGAAACAAAAATGACTTACTACCTACATAGATTTTCTATTCGTTGTACTCTTTCCAAAATTAACCAGTAGGAATCTAGCTCTCCGTCAAGCAAACTTTTTAGGTCTTCGGGGAGATTATACCCAAAGATCCAATCTGAAGATGGTGAAGATAATAACTCTTAATACTCATTCACATAAGCTACTGTATAAAACAATGAGTGAACTGTGCTCTTGAGTATCAGTACGGAGGTACTGTATAACGTCGGTTAACGGATTTACAGCAACAAATTGTGATCAGTGGTGTTTCTGTTTGAATGCACTCGTGTTATTTCTGGAGTTCTGCAGGAATATGTCCTTAGCGCATTAATCTTTATTAAACAATATTATGGCAATGTCATTAATGGTGGCTTGTTGAGAGCAATCTGTGATCTTGCAAAGGGAGTAAATGTGAATGCCTAAAGATATTTATCAACTTAGCATGGATTTTCATAAACTGGTTGGATGCTTGGAGCTGTAGCAGATACCAATCATACCACTAAACTAGAAGTACAATTGGAAATGCATCTCTCCAAGGCAGACTATTTGCTAATGAGAAAGAATTTAGAAGTGACTGGTTTAGAAACGAATGATTCTCTCTGTATTAGCTGTGACTTAATATTTTCACTGGAGAAGAAATTTCAGAAATTATTAGGTCTTAAGGGGTAGGTAATTGCTTTTTCTCCCTCATGTTTCGTTACATTAGCTTTGAGATTTTAAACCGTTCGTTCCATTAGTTTGGCGGTTTTAAGACCTTTCGCCCCATTTATGTGTCAATGTAAAGACCTTTCGTGCCATTTAGGTGTCGATTTTTTCCTGGCGAGCGATGGCGTGCATGTAATTCTAGGAGGAACCGGCCTTCGGCCTGGAAATTTTTCTGCCGAAAAATTAAAAATTTATCTTAACCCCTTGAAGCTCTGACGCGTTTTAGCAGATTATTTTGGCTATCATTAGACGATTTTATGCAGCTTAGGAAGAATCTGTGGGTATTAAAAGGGTAAATACTATCTCAATCAACCCTTTGACTTACATTTACTGTTACTAATCTGAAGAAAATCGTCTAATAGTAGCCAGAAAACAGAACAGAAACGCGTATTGGAGCTTGAAAGCGTTAAAATAATTATATATATATAATTAAATAGACCATAGGAAGATAATCCTTAATCTATATTCTGATTTAAGACGACCCCATTTGAAATATATTGTGGAATATTGATCTGCAGTGCTAAGGGAAGATACATATAGCGCCTAGAAAGAGCCCAAGCTGTGGCTGACAAATGATGCAATGGATCGGAATATTAAGGGGGTTTACTTTTTGGTAGATTTTTTAATTTATTTATTATTGTTCTAGTTTCCTCCCAAGACCTCCATCAAACTAAAACAAAAAATCTATTAGATCCCATTCTAGATTAATTTGTAAAAAAAAATCGGTAGCACGATAGGTCTTAATATTGACAAATAAATGGGGTGAAAGGTCTTGAAATCGACCAACTAATGAGCCGAACGTCATAAAATCTGAAAACCAACGGGGCTAAGCATGAGGGAGAAGGGTGTCCAAAAAACCAGCCCATCTCCCCTTAACCCCTTCAGTATTCGAGGGTGAACTCATGCATGTTATTTGACTCTCATTAGGCGATTATCTTGATACTAGGAAGGATCTGTGGGAGTTGTAGGGTTAATTGATGTCATATTTTACACCCATGATTGCTCGAGATCCTTCCTAAACTGTATACAAATCGTCTCATGTTAGTCAATATAAACACGTCAACATACTCAAGGGGTAAAGCCATGAGGAGCATTTGAGGGCTCTTGGTCACCTATTGTTGTACACTCTTATATTGTGAGGATGACCTATTTAAGGGGAGATTTCCACTTGAGGGATTTTTTTCTTGACTCCTTTCTCCCAAATGTTTAGCACCATTGGTTTTCTAATTTTAAGACGTGTGCCCCATTATGTTGACGATGTTAAGAACTTTCGACCCATTTCTGTCAATTTTAAAACCTGTCGTGCCATTTAGGTGTCGATTTTATCCTGGCGAGCGATAGCGAGCCTGTAATTTAAGAGGAACCGGCTTTCAGCCTGGACATTTTTCTACCGAAAAATTTACAAATTTATCTTGAAAGGGGCTCAAGGGGGTGTAATCTTAAGCTTGATGGATATCTAGAGACCAAACTAAAAACCTCCCCTTAAAGTTGTTTATACTTTAGGTTTGTCCGTAGCTCCGCCCATCAGCCAAGGTAAAGTACGGTAGCGCTAATAAGTTATGTCTCACTGGTCATTACGTTTGGCTTACTCTGTGCTGTATTAATGTCTGTCAGATGTTGAATTAGGGTGGGTAAGTTTGGGAACATGTTTATATATCTCACTCAAATTGAATAAATCCAGCTTAGACATTGCTGATACCAATTATTGATCAGACTATACTTGGTGCCGAGAAATCACTTATTTGGCCGACTGTACACCGCTCTAGCCAACCAGGTTATCAAGGCGCCTTCTACCAATAGGATAATTAAAACAAGCTTATCCTAAATAAAACCTACGATCATGGCTGGAAGCTTAAGGGGGTGACCTGCTTTTTGTTATTTCTCTCCTTTTCTCTCTTTCTCTGGCTTGTATTCATTCGGCCCCATTCAGCCAACTATATTAAGACGTTTATCCCCATCTAGGTGTCGATTTCTTTCTGGCGAGCGATAGCGAGCCAGCATTATATGAAGAAATCCGGCTTCGCCGGAGAAATTTTTCTATCGAAAAATGCACAAATTTAGCCTGCTGTCAAAAACAAAAATAAATATGCTGGCTCGCTACCGCTCACCAGTAAACAATTGACACCTGGATGGGGATAAACGTCTTAAAACAGTAGGCTGAATGGGGCCAAATGGGTACAAGGCAGAGAAAGATAGAAAAGGACAGAACAAAAACAGGTCACCCCCTTATGGGGACGTTGTTTTATTATGTATATATTATATATTATTGCCGGAAAATATATTTGCTTTAGTTTGCTCCCTAGACATCAATCTTGCTCAATGAAAAATATCCCAAACACTACCCTTCGAGATAGATCTGTACATGTTTCGGTAGAAAAATGTCTCGGCCTAAGACCGGTTCCTCCTAAATTACAGGCTCTCTATCGCTTACCAGGAAAAAATCGATACCTGAATGGTACGAAAGGTCTAAATATTGACTAACAAAATGGGCTAAGGTCTTAAAATGTGAAAACTAATGGGTCTAAACATGAAGGAGAAGGCGGTTCAGGAAAATACATATACTTGCCCTTAGGCTGAAGAGGATACATATACTTGCCGTTAGGCTGAAGAGGATACATATACTTGCCGTTAGGCTGAAGAGGATACATATACTTGCCGTTAGGCTGAAGAGGATACATATACTTGCCCTTAGGCTGAAGAGGATACATATACTTGCCCTTAGGCTGAAGAGGATACATATACTTACCCTTAGGCTGAAGAGGATACATATACTTGCCCTTAGGCTAAAGAGGATTGATTCTAGGATTTATGGAAGCTTTTCAAAAATTCTTATAGGATCTGTTCCACCAGTCACATAATAAATAATAATAATAATAATAATAATAATAATAATAATAATAGTTGTAATTAGTATGTTGTAAACCGGTAATTGTGTAATAGAGTAAACATTGCATTATACAATCTTTGCACAGTTTTGTTAAAATTGACCTCACAAACGTTTGTATTCTTAAATATTTTTTTTCTCTTTCGCAGCGCCAGTAGTGTACGAAAACACTTGTATAATCGCATTACCTTTAGACATGGCCATACTAAGGCATATACTGTTTTAAGGGGAGGAAGACCGTTATTCTGGACCCCCTTCTCCCTAATGTTTAGCTCCACTAGTTTTGAGATTATAAGACGTTCAGCCTATTAGTTTGGCGATTTTAACACCTTTCGACCCATTTCGTTGTCAATTTTAAGACCTTTCGGGCCATTTAGGTGTCGATATTTTCCTGGCGAGCGATAGCAAGCCTGAAATTTTAAGAGGAACCGGCCTTCGGCCGGGACATTTTTCTACCGAAAAATTTACAAATTTATCTTGAAGGGGAGTCTAGGGAGTGTTTTTCTAAGCTTGATGGAGGTCTAGGGAGGAAACTAAAAAAAATATATGAATAAATGAATTAATAGACCAAACAAACGGTCTGCCTCCCCTTATAACGACACTCATTCCCACATTATTCGTACGGTATCAGGTGCTGGGAAGGGAAGAACTGTTTTAAAATACAAGTTCTAGGGTTTTGTAGGAGAGAGAGAGATATTCGTGTGTGTGTGTGTGTGTGTATGTGTGTGTGTATTAGTTTTATGTATGGTATTGTAGTGAGGTAAGTGTTCTATTATTCCCAAGATGAGTAAAATAAGGTTATGAGAACGAACAGCTTTCATATCTCTCTCTCTCTCTCTGTGAGTCGAATGCGCTACCATTGCGCCACAGGTCACACGTGTAGGCTTAAGGCTTAATTAAACTCTGTAATAACATGAATATCGAACTTCTGCCTTTAGGAGTATATTTTCATAAATTCCCTGACCTGCTTTCAAAGTTATTCCTATGTCTGTGTGGTGTTAACCCTCTCAGTGTTAGGACGCCTTTTCTTCTAATTCTGGCTAACATTAGACGACTTCATCCTGCTCATGAAGGTCCTATTAGAATCAAAGAGGTAAAGTATATCTCATTTAACCCTCTGACTTCCAAAGCTCCTTCTAAATTAAATATAATCGCTTGCTGATAGCCAGGATAAAAGGAAGTAATGCGTCCTCAAATACTGAAGGGATGAGGGAGATTTTCCTGCTGCCACACCCTTCCGTATCTGTTGTCAACTCGCAGTAGGTCTTTTCCAGCTCGTTGGCAGACACCGCCAAATCGATGTCCTGGTCCCCATCATCCTCGATCTCCTCCACATCGACTTCCTCTCCTATGGTGGACTCGGAGTATTCAGACAATACAAAGGAGGACTCTGCCACTGGATGGTCTAAGGTGGCAGGTGATGGTGTCGAGGCTGCTGCTGGTCCTGCAATGTTGACAGGTGATGGTGGTGATGATGCAGAGACTGTTGTATGAGGAGGTGGTGGAGGTTTTGAGAGAGGCTTCTAGAGATCCAGTTGCTTCCTCGTGTGTCTGCTTGGCCTCAGAGGAAGTAGGAATGAGACTGGGTGGTGAAGGTGGTTAAGATGGTCTGGGAAGAGGTGGGATGAAGATGGGAGGCAGGTTGTTCGCCTTCAGGAGTGTAGGAAGATACTCCTGAAACAGCCTGTGATCCCCTTTGCAGAAGGTCACTGTAGTTGTGACAACAACCTGGATCGAATCCGGGTGTTTAACACATCTGGCTGCTGCTGTGGCGTGGTGGTAGTCGTCACTCTTCTACCCCCAGACAGGGAAATACAGGAAAGGTGAGACAAGTAATCAAATTTATCCCAGGATACGACCATGCCATAGCCGATTTTACACTCCAGGTAGCTCCTTTTATGTCTGAGTGGGACAAGGCTTACACGAGAGAAAGTCAGCCCAATGACTCATGAGCAATCCTGTTGGCTAACCAAGTTCTCGTTCTCGTGTGTTTGGTGGTAGCAGACAAACCACCAACCGTGTCCCTGGATTAATTTGTGTCACTACTAAACCAGGTACCCATTTTCGTCTGAGTGAACGGAACTACACATGGATTGGAGCATGTTCAACACTCCTGGGCTACTTGGACCTTGGTGGCAAGCCAAGGAAATTTCACCCACCCCATGTATGTGTTGCAACATCTGGTATGCTGGACGGTCACCCATACAGCTACTGACCAGATCATATGTAGCTTAACCCCACTGATCGAAACCTGCGTTGCCAACCACGCAGGCCAGAGTTGCCACAAACAAAAACAACTTCTACCCCCTTCCCCCTCCCAGACTTTATACACTTGGGTGTCACGTCAGGGAGCGTGCTGATTGGTTAAACCGGCCGGCCAGGTACTCTCACTTCCGCACGAGCCCTTCAATCTTTCTTTACACTTCTATTAGCTTTCCCTTCACCAAAATTATATCCCAGCAAGTGTCTACCCCTGCTTTCTTAATGCTTATGGTGGTAGGGGTCTTGTGGGTAGGCAATACAATTATTTTTGCTGAGATATGTACAGTCGGGAGCGGTGTAGGATGACGGATTGGAAGCTGGCCAATCAACGTGTGCGTAAGCAGTGCGATAAGGTGTGGCTGAGGCAGCTTATCTCTCGGGGTAATTACAGGACGCTTATTGGCTGAATTGTTTGCAACTCCATGGCCTGCAGTCCTGCCCCTAAATTCATGAAACCCTTCTCCATTACCTGTCGCTAATCCTCGTTACTGATTGGCGTTTTTTACCACATAAATTATCATTATTATATCCTTTGATCCGCAACTTTTTTAGAGGGGTAACATTTTGGGCCTTTTTCACACAGTTATCGGGAACTAGAACGTAGGTACCGCTCTATTGTTCTAGGTGACTTAAATCTTAAATCAAGTAATATTAAAAGCTGCCAGATCAGAGTTGTGGGTGAAAATTCAGTTAAACCCTTTCGGTACAAGTGAGATCTTCTTTTATTTATTATAGTTATATTAACCCTTACAGTCCCAGGCCCGAGTATATTCGTTAGTAGATAAGTAACTCCCCAGTCCCAGGCCCGAGTATATTCGTTAGTAGATAAGTAACTCCCCAGTCCCAGGCCCGAGTATATTCGTTAGTAGATAAGTAACTCCCCAGTCCCAGGCCCGAGTATATTCGTTAGTAGATAAGTAACTCACCAGTCCCAGGCCCGAGTATATTCGTTAGTAGATAAGTAACTCCCCAGTCCCAGGCCCGAGTATATTCGTTAGTAGATAAGTAACTCCCCAGTCCCAGGCCCGAGTATATTCGTTAGTAGATAAGTAACTCCCCAGTCCCAGGCCCGAGTATATTCGTCAGTAGATAAGTAACTCCCCAGTCCCAGGCCCGAGTATATTCGTCAGTAATGTATTTGTCTTGTAACTGCCTGTACAAAGCTTCTTTTTTTGTTAAACCCTTGTAAAAAAAAAAAAAAAAAAAAAAAAAAAAAAAAAAAAAATCCAGTCTTGCCTCATATCTTGAGGTGAAAAGGTGGTCTCTCCTGCCATTTTCGCCACAGTGCTTGGGACTGTTAGGGACTTTTATTACTGTATCCTACGGTACTCAACGGGTTAAGAAGATTTTATGAAGCTTAGGAAGGATCTGTGACAGTTAAAAGGGTTGATTGAGATATTTGGCAGCCTTTTAATTGCTAGAGGTTCTTCCTAAACTGAATAAAGTCATCTAATAGTAGCCAGAATAAAATTAAAACAAAGTCTTCCACACTGGAATGGTTAAGATAGATTAAATGCGGAATAAGGATTTATTTTTATTATTTTATCTGCAACTAATTTCTGGACACCTATTTGTTTTCTTTTGTATCGGTAACTTGGGGAAGTTAGATACAGAGAGGTGACCCAATTCTTACTAACATAGGTGGACAGAGCAGGGCTACGGAAAATAGTTGAGAGAAAAAGCGCGGGTATGAATCCGCCTTGTTGTAAAGCGGCGTTGATATGAGTTATTGTGACGTGGTGCAGGTGGTGAGAGAGAGAGAGAGAGAGAGAGAGAGAGAGAGAGAGAGAGAGAGAGAGAGAGAGAGAGAGAGAGAGAGAGGGAGAAGAGAGAGAGAAAGGTTCTATTCTTCCACCTTTTAAACTCACCCGCTCACTCAGTATATTAATGGACAAGTCAAATACTCAACATAGGGGTTCGTCTTTTAACTAATATAACTGTGACATAATTCCTAAGATTGATAATGTAGAGAGGGTATTTTTCTTTCGACCCCTCTCTCCCTCATGTTTAGTACCATAACTTTTGAGACTTTTAGACGTTCGCACCATTAGTTTTTTTTTTTTTTTTTTTTTTTTTTTTAAGAGACAATGAACGGAGGAGGGAAAAACACAGATAAAACAAAAAGGTCCATGTGCCTAAAGGCATCCTCCATTTGGCGACTTTATAACCTTTCGCCCCATTTCATATTTAATATCATAATATCATACTCTCTTCTGAGGATGTACTTCCTGCCCTCCCTGGGCTTAATACAAAGAAGGCGGACGGACCGGATGGTGTTCTTTCTAGTGTACTAAAAAAAAATTCTTCCATGCTGTCTCCCCGTCTAGGCAAACTCTTCCGTCTCTGTCTTTCCTCTGACATCTTTCCTTCTTGCTGGAAGTTTGCTCTCATTCAACCTGGGTGACTACTCTCAATCCTTCAATTATCGTCCAATTGCTCTCATTTATTGCATCTTTAAAGTTTTTTGAAACTATACTAAATTCAAAATTTCCCATAATCTACTCTCAGATCACCAGTATGGTTTCTTTAAGAGCCGCTCTACTTGGGATCTTCTAGTTTATCTTACTAATTCTTGGTCATAATCCTTTCAGGACTTCGGTGAGACCTTTTCTATTGTGCTAGACATATCGAAGGGCTTCGATAAAGTCTGGCACAAATATTTAATTTCTAAACAACCCTCCTTGAGTTTCTATCCCTTCATCTGTGTCTGTATCTCCAATTTCCATTCTGCCCGTTCCATCGCTGTGGTTGTGAACGGCCATCGCTCACTTCCTCAACCTATCAACTATGGTGTTCCTCAGGGTTCTGTCCTTTTTCCAGTTCTCTTTCTAATATTCATTAATGATCTTCTCAACTGTAACTCAAGTCCTATCCACTTATATGTCTGATGGCTCTATCTTACACTATTTAATTAGTTTTCCACAATGACCCAGCATGCAATCACTCCAAAACTCACGTGATGAGGCCATAGCACGCCTAATTTCTGATCTATCAACAAATTCCGAATGGGGCAGAGAAAATCTTGTTTCTTTCAATACTTCCAAAGCCTAACTTCACCATTTATCTACCCATCACTATTTTCCACACGATTTTCTCTTATACTTCAACAATACAGAAATCAACCCTTCATCTTCTCTCAGTATTCTTAGTGTTTCTATTCTTCTCTCTTTTCAAGGAAATATCATATTACCACTCTAGCTAAAACAGCTTCCCAGAAGTAGGGTATGCTCAACCATGTCTGTGGGTTCTTTACCCCCGCATAGCTTCTTGCTCTATACAGGGGGGTATCAAGTATTATTCGCATGTGGAGGTTCCACCCATACTGCACTTCTCGAAAGGGTATAGTCAAAAGTATTTTGTTTCGTCAATTCACTCCCTCATACTAATTCCATATAGTATCTCTCAACACTCCAATGTTTCATCTCTCACTCTTCTACCGATATTACAATAATCAGTGTCTTCAGATCTTTCTCAGTATATTCCTCGGGGCACCCACCTTTCAACAAACTCCCATCCCTATTCTGTTCAACTCTCTAATCCAGGAGTGACCCAATTTTTGCAGTCTTTTTTTCTACACAACACATAACCTTTGGAACTCTCTCCCTCAATCTGTATTTACCTCATCCTATGACTTTAACTGCTATAAGCTCCTTGTGTCCAGGCATATTGACTCTAACGTACATTGAATTTGGCTCTCTGACACTTTTTCAACTTTGAGGGAGACACTTGTTTCAGGCAGCTTTGCCTTTTGTCTCCTCCATTTACATAAAATAAAAATGTTTTGTCAATACTAAGACCTGTTGTGCCATTTAGGTTTCGATCTTTCCTAGCGAGTGCTAGCGAGATCACAATTTAAAAGGAACTGGCCTTTGGCCGAGATAGTATTATACCTAAAACTGTACAAATGTATGTCGAAAGGTGGTCTTGGGTTGTATGTCGAAAGGTGGTCTTGGGTTGTATGTCGAAAGGTGGTCTTGGGTTGTATGTCGAAAGGTGGTCTTGGGTTGTATGTCGAAAGGTGGTCTTGGGTTGTATGTCGAAAGGTGGTCTTGGGTTGTATGTCGAAAGGTGGTCTTGGGTTGTATGTCGAAAGGTGGTCTTGGGTTGTATGTCGAAAGGTGGTCTTGGGTTGTATGTCGAAAGGTGGTCTTGGGTTGTATGTCGAAAGGTGGTCTTGGGTTGTATGTCGAAAGGTGGTCTTGGGTTGTATGTCGAAAGGTGGTCTTGGGTTGTATGTCGAAAGGTGGTCTTGGGTTGTATGTCGAAAGGTGGTCTTGGGTTGTTTTTTTGTTTTTTCAAGTTTGAAAGAAGTCTAAGGGAGCAAGCTAACCCCTATCCCCCTTAAGGGGGGTGACCTGCTTTTTGTTATTGCTGTCTTTTTCTCTCTTTCTCGGGCTTGTATCCATTCGGCCCCATTCAGCCAACTATTTTAAGACGTTTATCCCCATCTAGGTGTCGATTTCTTCCTGGCGAGCGATAGCGAGCCAGCATTAGGCCTATATGAAGAAATCCGGCTTCGCCGGAGACATTTTTCTATCGAAAAATGTACAAATTTAGCCTGCTGTCAAACACAAATAAAAAATATGCTGGCTCGCTACCGCTCACCAGTAAAAAAATTACACCTGGATGGGGATAAACGTCTTAAAACAGTAGGCTGAATGGGGCCAAATGGATACAAGCCAGAGAAAGATAGAAAAGGACAGAACAAAATCAGGTCACCCCCTTAAATCAGTTGACTAATGAAAATAATTATCCCCTACATATAATACACTGTTAATTCAACCACACTAAACATACTTTCCTACAAAACAACAGAACTTATGCCGGCGACTGTACACATATGAGTCCAACCAATATCCAGCTTGTCTCTGACCTTTAACTTCATTGTACCCTTGACACAAAACTCCTCATATAACAAGGCTACATTGTTTAGAGTGAAAACAGGTCGTGAATGCCATGCGAAACAGAATGGGGGTATTCTTATTGACCCTTTGAGGATCATGACACGTGTTGACAGTTTTTACGGCTATCGTCAGGCGATTTTATACAGCTTAGGAAGGATTAAAAGGGAAAAGACGGTCTCAATCAACCCTCTGACTGCCATATACCCTTCCGAAGCTGAATAAAATCGTCTAATGATAGCCATAATAAACTGCTATTTTCCGTCATAGTCCTCAAGGGGTTAACGTGTTTAGTAAGATGACGCATTTTCCATGATATTCCGGATAGCATAAGACGATTTAAACTATCTTGAAATGGACCTTTAGCCATCGAAAGGGGTAAACATTCGTCAGACGTAACGCCTTGAATTCTTAGAACTTTCCTAAGATTAAGGGGAGATTTCCACTTGAGGGATATTTTTCTTGACCCCTTTCTCCTTCATGGTTAGCCCCATTGCTCTTGATATTTTAAGACCTTCGCCCCATTAGTTTGGCGATTTTAAGAACTTATGCCCCATTTCTGTCAATTTTAAGACTTTTCGTGCCATTTAGTTGTCGATTTTTTCCTGGCGAGCGACAGCGAGCCTGTAATTTAGGAATCGGCCTTCGGCCGGGACATTTTTCTTCCGAAAAATGTACAAATTTAGCTTGAAAGGGGGCCTAGGGGCTGTAATGTTAAGCTTGATGGAGGTCTAGCGAACTAACTAAAAACCTCCCCTTAATATAATCGGATAAGCATAACCAGAATATAATCAAAGAATGGTTCATGATGTTCTGAAAGGGACTAATAACTTTTCTCCAATTCTTTGTTCGAGTATTTCAGTATTGGTCTGAAAGGTCAGTTTGGCTTTGCAAGAGTGTGAACTTTAACATATGATCTAATCAACATTGCAATGGCCTATAATCGCAAACATAATTGTATTCATTATCATCATTCCCATCATCATCGTTATAATTGTATTCATTATCATCATTCCCATCATCATCGTTATAATTGTATTCATTATCATCATTCCCATCATCATAGTTATAATCAGCAACAGCAGTATATCATTCATAAAGAACTCTCTCTCTCTCTCTCTCTCTCTGACAAGGACATGCACATGACCCCGATGATAGCCATGGGCGTTAATTAAGCTTACCAACATCATGGTCTTACACACACACATAATACACATAATCATTCACACACACACATAATAATTCACACACATACACATAATCATTCACACACACACGCACACACACACATAATAATTCACACAATGGCACAACAGAGAAGCAGAGAAGAGGGGAAGTGGGTTATAATATGAAGAGGAGGAGGATACATAAATTGAGATAGTGAAAAGGGAAAAGAGAAAGAGAAGAAAAGGATTATTATACTGTATGAAAGAGAAAAAAGGAGGAGTTAGGCAGGAAAGAGAAGGAGTATATTAGAAGATAGAACCCAATATCGGAGGAATAGGAGAAATCTGTGAAGGGCCTGCTGTACTATGGAGAAGAGAATTAAGGATTTAAAACAGGAGAGGGAAAGATGAGAAGAAAAGATAACACGAAGAAAGAGGCATAAAAGGGGAGATAGGAAAGAGAGAGCATATCATAATAGGAGATAGAAAGAAGAGAAGATAAAGAAGACAAGGCAGAAACAAGACAAAGGAGGAATTGGAGAAAACTGTGATATAAAGACTGGTGTGAGAGGAGAGAGAAATTGAGTAATAATAACAATAAGAACATTAGAAAGAGACTAAGGATATAGGAAGAAGAGACTAAGGATATAGGAAGAAGAGACTAAGGATATAGGAAGAAGAGACTAAGGATATAGGAAGAAGAGACTAAGGATATAGGAAGAAGAGACTAAGGATATAGGAAGAAGAGACTAAGGATATAGGAAGAAGAGACTAAGGATATAGGAAGAAGAGACTAAGGATATAGGAAGAAGAGACTAAGGATATAGGAAGAAGAGACTAAGGATATAGGAAGAAGAGACTAAGGATATAGGAAGAAGAGACTAAGGATATAGGAAGAAGAGACTAAGGATATAGGAAGAAGAGACTAAGGATATAGGAAGAAGAAAAACGAAGAAGACATAAAGGAGAAATATGATAAAGGAGGAATAAGAGTAAGCTGTGAAGAAGGGCCTGGTATTTAATAAAAACAGAAAGCGAAATATAGAGAGGTAAAAAGAAGAAGAAGAAGAAGAAGAAAGATAAATATAGAGAGGAAAAGAAGAAGAAGAAGTAAAAGAAGAAAGAATATAAAACAATAGAGGAGAACAAATTTAGAGTAATCTGTGAGGAAGGAATGAGGAGGTAGGAAGGATAGATAAGTAGAAAAATAGAAGATATAACCAAGATGAGGAAGAAGAAGAAGGAAGGATAAAGAAGCAAGGAGAAGAAGAAAGATAAATAGTGTAGAGGGAGAATAGTAGTAATCTGTGAAGAAGGAATATGTAGGTAGGAAGAAGAAGGGGAGGAGGAGGAGGAGGAAGAAGAAGAAGAAGAAATATACAAAAGATAGAGGAGGAATAAGAGTAATCCATGAAGAAGGAATGTGGAGGTAGGAAGAAGAGAAAAGAAGAAGAAGAAGAAATATAAATATAAATTGTTTATTTAGCCAACCATAATACATACAATAATATACAATATTACAATAATGTTCTGGCTGAGCCTTTAGAGAGTGAACTCTCATATAAAGGCACCATCTTAATTAACACTCAAGTGTTCCTCAGTATTAAGTATTTTGAAATTAGGTTATGGGTAAGCGTATATAACAATTTAAGGCAAATACATAATAAGGGAACCAGAAGAAGAGCAGGAGGAGGAAGAAGATGTAGAGGGAGAAGAAGAAGTAGAGAGAGAAGAAGACGAGACAGAAGAAGGGTCTGAGCCACACATACGATAAAGGAGGACAAGGAGTAATCTGTGAAGAAGGCTGAAGGCTGGCTGGCTGGCGTGAGAGGGTTCACGGTATATAAGCGCTTTACCGACCTTGCCTCAGTGACCCTCCTTGGATTAATCTACAGTCTATTTCAGGGGCCAGGCTGATGAGAGGGACAGAGAGACAGTGAGAGATTGAGAGAGAGGGAGCGAGATTGAGAGGGAGGGATGGAGAGAAGTAGGGAGGGAATGAGAGGGAGGGAAGGAGAGTGGTAGGGAGGGAATAATGGAGAGTGAGGGAGTGAGAGAGGTAGGGAGGGAAGGATGGAGAGTTAGGGAGTGAGAGAGGTAGGGAGAGAAGGATGGAGAGTGAGGGGGTGAGAGAGGTAGGGAGGGAAGGATAGAGAGTGAGGGAGGTAGGGAGTGAAGGGAGGTAGGGAGTGAAGGATGGAGAGTGAGGGAGTGAGAGAGGTAGGGAGAGAAGGATGGAGAGTGAGGGAGTGAGAGAGGTAGGGAGTGAAGGATGGAGAGGGAGGGAGTGAGAGAGGTAGGGAGTGAAGGATGGAGAGTTAGGGAGTGAGAGAGGTAGGGAGTGAAGGATGGAGAGTGAGGGAGTGAGAGAGGTAGGGAGGGAAGGATAGAGAGCGAGGGAGGGAGGGAGTGAGTGAGGTAGGGAGTGAGGGAGTAAGTGAGGTAGGGAGTGAAGGATGGAGAGGGAGGGAGGGAAGGATGGAGAGTGAGAGAGGTAGGGAGGAAAGGATGGAGAGTGAGGGAGTGAGTGAGGTATGGAGGGAGGGAGAGAGGTAGGAAGGGAATTAGAGAGAGTGAGAGAGGTAGGGAGGGAAGGATGGAGAGTTAGGGAGTGAGAGAGATAGGGAGTGAAGGATGGAGAGTGAGGGAGTGAGAGAGGTAGGGAGGGAAGGATGGAGAGTTAGGGAGTGAGAGAGGTAGGGAGAGAAGGATGGAGAGTGAGGGGGTGAGAGAGGTAGGGAGGGAAGGATAGAGAGTGAGGGAGGTAGGGAGTGAAGGGAGGTAGGGAGTGAAGGATGGAGAGTGAGGGAGTGAGAGAGGTAGGGAGAGAAGGATGGAGAGTGAGGGAGTGAGAGAGGTAGGGAGTGAAGGATGGAGAGGGAGGGAGTGAGAGAGGTAGGGAGTGAAGGATGGAGAGTTAGGGAGTGAAGGATGGAGAGTGAGGGAGTGAGAGAGGTAGGGAGGGAAGGATAGAGAGCGAGGGAGGGAGGGAGTGAGTGAGGTAGGGAGTGAGGGAGTAAGTGAGGTAGGGAGTGAAGGATGGAGAGGGAGGGAGGGAAGGATGGAGAGTGAGAGAGGTAGGGAGTGAAGGATGGAGAGTGAGGGAGTGAGTGAGGTAGGGAGGAAAGGATGGAGAGTGAGGGAGCGAGAGAGGTAGGGAGGGAAGGATGGAGAGTGAGGGAGTGAGAGAGGTAGGGAGTGAAGGATGGAGAGTGAGGGAGTGAGAGAGGTAGGGAGGGAAGCATGGAGAGTGAGGGAGTGAGTGAGGTAGGGAGTGAAGGATGGAGAGGGAGGGAAGGATGGAGAGTGAGGGAGTGAGTGAGGTAGGGTGGGAAGGATAGAGAGGTAGGGAGGGAAGGATAGAGAGTACAAAGGAGTACAAAGGAGTACAAAGGAAATCAAGCAACAACAGGTCTAGTGACCCTTCTAGGTTGCTTGTCCTCCAAAACACTGAGGATCAAGTGTCCAAACAGTGGTTTAGAGTGGGTAAGGGAACATTGGAAAGGGAACTACTGCCCTGCCACTAACGTGGCAGGACTAGGAAGTTAGTAGGGGACATATGGGTTAGTAACTGAGGGGAGGATAAAGTTATTCATTTACAAACGCAGTCAGTCGCGGGTTTGATGCGAGATATTTGTCTAGGCGGAATTTAAATGAATCAACGGTGCTGCAGTCTATAACGTCTCGGGGAAGCCCATTCCACAAGTTGACAACTCGATTGAAGAAGAAATTCTTAGATTCGTGCGAGTTAAAAGATTTACCAATAATTTTGCAACCGTTTCCCCGCGTGTAATTAGATTGGTCGATAGTGAAGTACTTACTACAGTTCATATTGTCGATGCCTTTGATGATTTTGAACACTTGAATTAAGTCGCCTCTTAATCTGCGCTGGGTTAAAGGAAATATATTTAATTCTCTAAGACGCTCTTCGTATGGTTTGTTCTTTAGGCTAGGTATCATTTTGGTAACTCTACGTTGAACTCGTTCTAGCTTGTTTATATCTTTTTGGTAATAAGGGCACCAGGATTGAACGCAGTATTCCAGAAGAGGGCGGACTAAGGAATTGTAAAGGGTTAGGATAACTTCTTTGGATTTATGCTCAAATGACCTGCCTATAAAGCCAATTATTTTGTTTGCCTTCTTAACAACTTCTGAACATTGTTGACTCGGTTTTAGGTTACTCGATATTGTTACTCCCAGATCAGTTTCTCTGTTTACATTCTTAAGCTGAGTGCCATTCATCGAATAGTTTGCTTTCTCATTTAGGTATCCGACATGTAGTACTTTACATTTATCCGCATTGAAACTCATTTGCCAAATTTGGGCCCAACATGACAATTTATCTAGATTGTGTTGCATATCGTCAACTTGTTCTTTTGAGAGTACGCTATTTGCAATTTTTGTATCGTCAGCAAATTTTGAGATTGTGCAGGTGAGACCCTCATCTATGTCGTTGATGTAAATTAGAAAGAGAATTGGTCCTAGTACCGATCCCTGGGGTACCCCGCTACTTACATTGGTCCATTTAGATGCCTTACCGTTTATGACTACCCTTTGCTTTCTGTTGCTGAGCCAATTTTCTATCCATTTCAACACACCGTCTTGTATTCCATGCGCTTTTAGTTTTAGCAGTAAACGTTTGTGGGGAACTTTGTCAAAGGCCTTTTGAAAATCAAGGTATATAATATCTACAGCTTTACTCTCATCGTAGAGGTTGAGGATATCGTGGAAGAAGTCTAAGAGGTTTGTTAAACAGGAACGTTTTTTACGAAAGCCGTGTTGAGTATCTTTAAGTATGTTATTTTCCTCTAAGTGATTTACGAGTCTGTCTCGTATGACCGTTTCTAGCATTTTACATACAACTGAGGTTAAGCTAATTGGACGATAGTTACTGGGTAGGGATTTGCTGCCTTTTTTGAATATCGGTGTTACGTTGGCTAGCTTCCACTGATCAGGCATAGTTCCAGACTGCAAGGATTTATTGAATAGTAATGTCAGTGGTTTGGAGAGCTCATTCTTAGCTTCCTTTAGAACTCTAGGCGAGATTGTATCAGGTCCTGGCGTTTTATTACCTTGAGTTTATCTAAACAATTCAATACTTCTCTCTCTGTAACGGTGATATTGCTTAGAACATCTGAATTATCAATCTGAATCGGCGATGGTGTAGGGATATCACTGAGGTCTTCGGTTGTAAAAACTGATGCAAAGAAGGTATTGAGGGCATTACTCATTTGTACTTCGTCTTTGGTGTATTCTCCTTTTTCATCGACTAACGGTCCAACAGTTGAAGTAACTACTTTTTTCTTTCTGATATAACTATAGAATTCTTTCGGGTTTGTTTTACTTTGATTCGCAATATGTAACTCTAAGGTCTTTTTACTTTGCTTAATTACTTTTTGGCTTTGCGTCGTAGCTCTACAAATTTCACCCGTTCTTCGTCATTTTGTGAGGATTTTAATCTATCATTAGCAAATTTTTAGCAAGCAGGCAGTTTGAAATATCTTTATTCCACCATTTGGGCTTATTATGGCCTGGACGCCGTATTTCGATGGTATGCAGTCTTGCACTGCTTTTAGGTAAGTGGTTTCGAATAACTTCCAAGATGTATTTATGTCGTTATTGTTAATTAAAAAGCTCCAGTCAGTTTCTTTAAACATAGCTCTAAGTTTATGGAAGTTTGCTTTCTTGAAATTAGGGACTTTTTCGATGCTACTATTTGGTTCGTTACTAGTAAACTTTAAAGTGAAAGTTATCGTACGATGGTCGCTGTTACTGAATTCATCACCAACATTCAAATTCTCTATCAATTCTTCTTTTGTTGCAAGTACAATGTCAAGAACGTTATTACCACGGGTCGGCATTCGAACAAATTGATAAAGCGAACTCTCTTGCAAGTTCGTATACAAGTCATGTCCGGAGTGTGAAGTAAGAGTATCGCCCCACTTGGTCACAGGTAAATTAAAGTCGCCAAAAATTAAGGTATCTTGTGAGTGAGGGAGTGAGAGAGGTAGGGAGGGAAGGATGGAGAGTGAGGGAGTGAGAGAGGTAGGGAGGGAAGGATGGAGAGTGAGGTAGGGAGTGAAGGATGGAGAGGGAGGGAGTGAGAGAGGTAGGGAGGGAAGGATGGAGAGTGAGGGAGTGAGTGAGGTAGGGTGGGAAGGATAGAAAGGTAGGGAGGGAAGGATAGAGAGTGAGGGAGTGAGAGAGGTAGGGAGGGAAGGATGCAGAGTGAGGGAGTGAGAGAGGTAGGGAGGGAAGGATAGAGTGTGAGGGAGTGAGAGAGGTAGGGAGGGAAGGATGGAGAGTGAGGGAGTGAGAGAGGTAGGGAGTGAAGGATGGAGAGTTAGGGAGTGAAGGATAGACAGTGAGGGAGTGAGAGAGGTAGGGAGGGAAGGATAGAGAGTGAGGGAGGGAGGGAGTGAGTGAGGTAGGGAGTGAGGTAGGGAGTGAAGGATGGAGAGGGAGGGAGTGAGAGAGGTAGGGAGGGAAGGATGGAGAGTGAGGGAGTGAAGGATGGAGAGTGAGGGAGTGAGTGAGGTAGGGAGTGAAGGATGGAGAGTGAGGGGGTGAGAGAGGTAGGGAGGGAAGGATAGAGAGTGAGGGAGGTAGGGAGTGAAGGATGGAGAGTGAGGGAGGGAGAGAGGTAGGGAGGGAAGAATGGAGAGGGAGGGAGTGAGAGAGGTAGGGAGGGAATTAAAGTTATACTGATTTACAAGGAATAGTTAGTACATAAGAAGACCTTACAGTCCATTCAGGGTAGATCCTCTAAGTGGAAGGAGAGAGATTAGGAGGGAGGGAGAGAGAGAGTGAGTTGGAGTGAGAGAGGTGGGGAGGGAATGAGAGAGAGAGAGAGAGAGAGAGAGAGAGAGAGAGAGAGAGAGAGAGAGAGAGAGAGAGAGAGAGAGAGAGAGAGAGATGAGGAAATGAGGTTGCCTGTATAAGAGAAACAGAAATGAAGTAAATGTGCAGCATGTAAACTGAGATACGAGAGAAAATGTGGGTCGGGATTTCTATTCGACACTAATGTTACATTGAGGTCAAATGAAGGACATGCGTGCACAGTAGAGTTTATATACCCGCCTTGCGATTAAACTAGAGCAAAATTAAGGTCATCTATATTGATCCAAACTATTCTGAGGTGCTGAACTGGGCAAAGTTTGTACTCAGCCATTTTGGTCAACACCAGTTGATGTAGTCTGTGGCAGAGTCGAGCTGTCGAAATAATTGTATTGGTATTTTTTCTTGTCTTTGCTATGTGGATGAGGGAGACAGAAGGCAAAATTACCTGTGATGAGTGCCTTCCCCAGAGTTGAAAGAATGACAGGGCCACAATCAAAGAAAGTTCGAGCCAAAATATCTGGACACACGGAGTTTGTAGCAATTTAAGTCTTAGGATGAGGGAAACATGGATTCAGGGAGAGAGTTCCAGAACTCGGCTGTTCAATAAAAGAAAGATTGGGAGTATCGTTTCACTCTTGGGTATGAGAGTTGCACAGAGAAGGGGTGGGATTTTGTTGAAAGACAGCTACTACATACCCTACGTAGAGGAGGTGGTATATACTGAGAGAGCTCTGGGGAACACTGATTATTGTAATAGCTATATAATAGCAAGAGAGATGCAACATTGCGGTGAAGACAGAGAGATTACAGATTATCAGTGAGTGGACGTGAGTTAATGATACAAAAGGCTTTCTTTTCTACTTTGCTTAGTAACCGTTTTGGTTATAGCTTGCAGTTCGGGTCTTAACAGTCAAATCTGTCGAATTGGGCCGAGCGGTCGAATTTGACAATAATTTGCTGGTATACACTGAATGCAGTCATCAAAATACTTTAAATTCTGTGCATGAATTTTAAAGTTAGCGACAAGTTACATTTTAAAGGTTAGGTTCCTAAGCCTCCAGTTTGGATCATCCAATCATCAATAACTTTGCTGTACAAAATCCTTAGATAATCCGAATGTGTTACAATAAGCTACAAGATCGGCCAAAAATGTCATGGTCATATTTTGGTGTATTCATTTCAGGGCAGGGCGGAGAGCAGGAGCTGGTTCATTTGATATTAGTAACAAATTAATAATTTATGTCTGATACAAAGAGAAGATACTGGCGATATTTCATCTAAATCTGCCCTGAAAATTTTAAGAAATCTTGCTGACAAACAAACGAACACACGGGCAATGATCACATAATCTCCGCAAGAGTTGTTTGGCAGAGATAAATGGAGAGAGAGAACAACTCTTGCGGAGATTATGTGATCGTTGCCAATTTCTGAACCACTAGATAGTGGTTCTTCTACCTCAGGTGAGGATTCACCAAACATAGGGAATTGCAACACCTCTGATAGTGTACAGAGAAATAGTGTGCAAGAAAATGCACTACACCCAGAGACCCCTTTCTCTAAGGGAAACGGGGTAAGCTAGGGGGTTCTAAGATAAACGAGAATCCCCTTAAGGTAGCATTATTTAATACCAGGTCAATTAGGAATAAATTCTCCGAACTTTGGGCATTGTTGTCTGCAGAATGCTTCGATGTAGTGGCTATCACTGAATCCTGGATTCACAGTGATACTAGAGATTATGTTGGGGGATTTGAAATACCTGGATATACAATGTTCCACAAAGACCGAACCATGCAGGAAGGGGGCGGAATTCTTTTGTACGTCAGAGATTTTCTAAACCCAATTGACTGAAAGATCAGGTCAGAGCATGAACTGCTTGGAGTAGACTTCAATCTAGGTAACTCTATTTATAGGAACGTTCTGGTGTACAGGCTTCCACATCAAAATGTTGAAAAGGATGAACTTCTGTACACAAGGCTGAGTGTTGTTATCGAGGGTAAAACCAGTGTGATCTTAGGTGACTTCAATTGCCTAGTAAACTGGGAATCAAGAATTGCCGATGCTGGAAGTAGGCGTCTTGTGGACTTTTACTAACGATAACTTTTTGACCCAATGGGTGAACGAGCCAACTAGACGGAACAATATACTAGATCTTGTGTTCACCACTGAAGATGAAAGTGTGACCAGCTTATCTGCTGGGGAATCACTTAGAGGTAGTGATCACAATCTAGTTAGGTTCTCTCTTCACACCTTTAGCAGCAGACCCAACAATCCTTAGAGTGCAAAACTAGATTTCCATTGTGTAAATTTTGAAGGCCTTCGGGGAAGCTTATCCCAGATCAGATTTGAGGGTGAGAATGTTTATGCGATTTGGTGCTCATTCAAACAGCAGTTTATGGATCGACAAGCTGCATTCGTTCCTACTAAACTTACCAAATCAGGCTCAACTCAACCAAAATGGTTCACAAGTAACATAGCTTCAGCAATTAGAAAGATAAATTTTGCATACAGAAAGGCCAAAAGAAGTCAAGACCAAAGTGATTTAGATTCCTTCAAAAATATGTGAAGAAGAGTAAAATATCTTATAAAGGAAGCAAAGCAGAATGAAGAACTAAGGGATGCAGCCCTCATCAAAGAGAGTCCTAAAGAGTTCTTCAGCTATATGAACAGCAGGAAGCCATTCAAAAGTAGCATTGGACCTCTAAAGGATCCAACAGGCCAACTTCAAACTTCTGACACTGATATAGCTAAAACCCTAAACGACTATTTTGCCTCAGTATTCACAAGGGAAAATACTAGTGACATGCCAAGTCCAGTATTAGTGCATGAGGGTGAAGTTCTTAGCAAAATCAGATGTACCCCAGAGGATGTAGCAAAAAGAATAGATAAGTTAAATAAGTTCAAGTCATCCGGCCCAGATGGCTTTCTTCCTCGAGTTGTACGTGAAGTGCGAGATGAAATCGCACCTTTCTTAGCAGACACCTTCAATAAATCACTAGAAAATGGAGAAGCCCCTGAAGACTGGAAACTGGCCAATGTGACCCAAATCTTTAAGAAAGGGGATCACGAGTGTCCCAAGAATTATCGGCCAATTAGCTTGACTTTTATCATAGTAAAACTCTTAGAAGGGATACTAGTAGACAAGATAGTTGACTACCTAGAAACCCACAATTTAATTACAGATTCCCAACATGGATTCAGGCGACACGGATCATGTCTTACCAATTTGCTGGAATTTTTCCATGAAATGTTGAGTTAGTATGACAAAAGTAGAGCCATAGACATCCTTTACTTAGATTTTCAAAAAGCTTTTGACAAAGTGCCTCATTGCAAGCTAATGTCAAAAGTGAGTGCGCTAGGTATCAATACAGAGGTCACAAATTGAATAGAAAGTTGGCTAACAGGTAGACAATAACGAGTGATAATCAATGGTGTTTCTTCTGAGTAGACTTCACTCACTTTTGGAGTTCCACAGGGATCTGTCCTTGGCCCACTTCTGTTTATCATATACAGTATGTCAATGACATCGATATTGGTCTGTTGAGTGTGATCTCCAAGTTTGCAGATGACATAAAGCTTGGAATGAATGTGAAAGACCCCAAAGGGGTTGAACAGCTCAGGATGGACCTCAACAGACTGGGTGAATGGTGGGAGACATGGCAGATGCCTCTAAACTTGGAAAAGCGCAAGGTTATGCATGGCCAAGCAAACCCCAATTCAGGCTATTCACTATTGGGAATGCCTCTGGAAGTGACTGACTTGGAAAATAAATTCGGTGTTCTGATTAGCAGTGACCTAAAGTTTTCCAAGCAGTGCATTGAAGTAGAGAAGAAAGCTCATAAATTATTGGGCTATTTTAAGAGTCAATTTAAATATAGAAAGAAAGAAATAGTCCTCACACTTTACAATGCTCTAATACGGCCTCTCTTGGAGTATGCTGTTCAATTCTGGTCTCCAGCACTCAGGAAAGATATAGAGCGACTGGAAAGAGTACAAGCTAGGGCTACAAAACTTATTCCATCGCTTAGAAGAATGAGCTATGAGGACTGGTTGAGAGCTCTTGATCTCTTCCCGTTGGAGACCCGCAGACTATGAGGTCAGCTCATTGAAGTTTTTAAAACACTTAATGGGTTTGACAATGTGGATTATAGCAAAATGTTTAGCCTCAATATGAATACAACACACAATTTGGCTGGAAATTAGAACTGCAAAGGTTCAGCACTAGTATCTGTGGAAACTTTTTCACATAAAAGATCTGTTCTACCTGGAACAAACTTACCTCCGAAGTTGTAAATAGGTCTTCAGTAGAGCAGTTCAAGGAGAGAGTAGATAGTTTGTGTACACTGTAAAGAATGTAGTGCACTAAACAGTCTCTCTCTTTCCACTTCGAGTATCTCCTCGGAATGGACCGCAAGGTATCTGAGATACTAATTATTCCTTGTAACTCCTTGTAACTCTATCTCTCTCTCTCTCTTTCAGCAACAGACTCCGTGGGAAGTGAGGAAGGAGGGGAAATGGTGGAGGATTAAGGAAAGACGTTAGCTGATAGGGATTTTAGTGCTGATGGGAGAGAGAGACTTACACAGATACACTGGCCTTGCGGTCTCTACGAAGCAGTCAGGCCTTAAATCTAAACTAGAAATGGCTACTAAATGTAAGATGAGGATAGTAAAGCAGACTGCTCTATTCCTACCCTTCACTCCATCCGACATTTAGCCCCTTGTTTACCAGGGACGTTTTATTTTGTTTCTCTAGCTACACTTAGACGATTTTATGAAACTTAGAAAGGGTATGTGGTAGCTAAATGGATCAACTGAGACACTCTGTAGCCTGTTAATGAGTAGACGTCCTTCCTAAACTTAATATGATCGTTTAATAATTTGCCAGAATATAATGACAAAGACGTCATCGGTACTGATTAGGTTAACACTATCTGGTACGGCTTCTTGTGGATCACTATGATAGTTTGTGTTTATTATTATTAAGGATTTTGCTTGCTTCTGTCATTTACTAACATTGTACTTTAATTTATTCCCTAGGCTAACAAGAACGTCTTCCTAGACTTCCTTCAAACTAAAAAGAAAAAAATGCCCACCCAGACTCCCTTCACGTTAAATTTGTACATTTTTCGATATAAATTTGTTTCGGCCGAAGGTAGAGTTGATGTTGTTGTTGTTGTTCCCTAAGCTGCCTGGCCGAACAGCCCCGAGTCCCTGAGAAAGGCCATGGCCACGATCGGGCTTTCCCACAGAGCTCTCATTGAATGTAGATTGTGTTGTTGGCGTAAGTGGTTGTGTGAAATGCAGTCTTCTATGATGTGTTTAATGGTATGGGGTGCTGTGTTACATCCCGGGCAGGCGTCGACAACGGAGTCATCCAGTCTCTTCTGATAGCTCAGGAGAGCTGGATGGTGTCTGCATCTCAGCCTGGCCAGGTGGACTCTGTCCTCAAGGATGGATTTCGGGAGGTCGTGCATGCAGCTGCGTGTTGTCTGTGAGTGAGTGGATGGATCAGTGAGAGATATGAGTATGGATGTGCTTCTGGAAGTTGGTTCGGGGTGGGCAGGGAGGGAGAGAGGACAATAATTGTGCGTGATACCGTGTGCTGGGTGTTGTTTTGATATTTCTTGGTGTCTGTGGGTGTGTTGCCATATAGTTTAGTGGGTGGTCTTGGTTCGTGGAGGCTGCTGCCAGGAATTGAGTGCCTCTCATGTCCAGATTGTCTTTGACTTTGAGGATTTTGGTTTCTTGATGTAGGTGATCTGTGGGTGCAGTAGCTGTGCAACCTGTAATGATCTTCAGGGCTTTGTTTTGAATAGTCTGTAAGGTCTTATGATGTGTTTCAGCTAGGTTAGAAGCCCAGGCTGGGCTTGCGTATTCCATCACTGATCTTATGTATTGTTTATATACTGTGGTGGTAGTTTCTTTGTTGTGTCCAAATTTTGTGTGAGCAAGTGAACCTGAGGGCGTTAAGTCTGGGTGTCAGTTTCTTTTTAATGTTTGTGGTGTGCTGTTTGAATGTCATATGAGTATCATATGTTACTCCTAGGATTTGTTGTGTGTGTGTATGTGTTAGGGGTGTGTTATTTATGGTGAGTTGAGGGATGTATTCGTGTTCTCCTGTCCAACTTATGAGCAGGGTTGCGGTTGGATTTGGCTGGGGCTAGATTAAGTCTGTTTGTAGTGCACCAGCCATGTAGTGTGTTGAGATAGGGTTGAAGGAGATCTGTTGCTCTTTTGGGTCATGGTGTGTGCATGTGAGTGTTATGTCATCTGCATAGGAGGCTAAGTTTATTTGGGGTGTATTGGTGTGTAGTTATATCGTGCATGTACAGATTGAAGAGTGCGGGCGATAGGACGGACCTTGTGGGACTCCGTTTGGCAAAGTTTCTGATTTTAGATGACTGACCGGCAAAAGATACGTGTGCACATCTGCCTGCTAGGAAGTTGGCCAGCCAACTTTTTGTGTTGTGCATGTTTGTGTTGTAGATTTTGTTTGTTAGGTTGTGCCCGGGGATGGCATCGAAGGCTTACTAATGTCGAGTGTGGCTAATAGTGATCTGTGTGGTGGTTCTAGCTGAGTTGATGCCGTCGAAAGCTCTTTGTGTAAGGGTCTGTGAGAAGAGTGTTTGTGGAGTGCAGTGGCCTAAAGCCATGTTGTGTTGGAGCTAGGGGTAGGTCAGGTGTAATTAGTTGTAATACTAGGCGTTCCATGACTTTAGAGGGGGAGCAAAGGAGTGTGATGGGGCTGTGCGAGGAGGGTAGCGTGGGGTCTTTGTTGGGTTTGGGGAATGTGATGATGATACCATGCTTCTAAATGTCTGGTATTGTGTTGTGTGAATAGCTGTAGTTTGATATGTTAGTGAGTGCTTGTATGCCTTGTGGTCCCAGGTGTCTGAGGTGTATGTTGCTTATGTTGTTTAGGCTACAGGCGGGTGAGTGCTTGAGATTGTTGATGATATGCTTTGTCTGGTGATTGGTGAAGGGTGTATAGTCAGGGTCTGTGGGGAATTGTCTCTTACGTCGGATGACACGTCGGTCGTCTTTGTGAGGTTTTAGGTGGCTGACATGTGAGAAGTGATTGATGAGAGTGTTGGCTTGTTGTTTACATGAAGGAGTAGAGTCTGTTGTGTGATTGCAGCATGTGATTGTGTTGTGTTGCTGTTGGAAAGTGTGATGCTGTTTAGTGTTTTGTAGAGTTTTTTGGGGTTTGTTTTGTGATCAAGTGTTTGTAGGAAGTTATTCCAATTTAGTTTTTGTTGTTCTTGTATTTTGTTGTGTTTGGGTGTTGAGTGCTTGGATTTGTTGTGTGATGTCTTGTGTGTGGGGTGCTGGGGAGTGTTTCAGTATGTCGCGTTGTCTGATGAGGTTTTGAATTTCTGGTGTGAAGTTGGGGTTGTGTCTTTTTCTGTTACCTCTTGGAATGTGTTTCTTGTCAGCGTTTTGGATAGTTTTATTGAGTATGTGTACAGCATTGTTGATGTTAGTGATGGGTGTACTGTTTAGAGTTGTGAAGTGTTGTTCTGTCTCATTTGTGAATGCTTCCCAGTTAGCTCTTTTATAATTGGTGTATGTGTGTTTGTGGCTAGCTGGGGTGAGTCTGGTTTTGGTAGAGTTCTTCTAAGTTACTGGCTCGCTATCGCTCACCCAGAAATAAATCGACAAATAAATGAGGTGAAGCATCTTATTATCGCCAAACTAATTGGGTGAAACATCTTAAAACTCCAAACTAATGGAGCAAACCAGGAGAGGTGAAAAAATAGTCCTTTCTCTTACCAAATAGGGTTAATTCGGCATGGAATATGGTTGTGATGAAAGGCACACAACAGAAGATAATATTATTCTATAGGAAAATTCAAAGTAATCAT